>JBBUKS010008420.1:0-12459 GCA_038050645.1 Hedychium gardnerianum | reverse complement strand
ACAACAGTCTAACTTTAACCTTTGGTCATACATCAAAACCTTAGGGTTTGACTTGTAGTGCAAATTGCACCAACAGATATGATATGAGGTTTTAGAGGATTCGTTAAATTGGTATAGGATAATTGACCTTTATGTTTAAATTGATTTTATGCGATCAATTAATTAGGATGATAAATTCATATAATTTAGCTAATGAGTTTTATTACTAGTATTAGCCTAACACTTAAGTAGTTTTCGTTTTGCTACTTTTAGGATCCGGATTCAAGACAGAGCATTAGATCTGAGGACAGCTAGGGCTTCCTACTACTTTGAGGCGGGTACTTCATACTTTGTTTCCTTAGTCAATTGACCTTTAGTGCATGACTTATGTTTTGATAATTAATTATGTATCTTGACTCTAATCTTGTTTAACTTGAGTTTGATACTTGATGCTTGACCTTGGAGACAAATCTTCTTGAAATCAATACAGTCTCTTGATTTTGTTACTCATGTGGATCAATAGTTGTCTATTAATTTTTATGTACTTTCACTACTATGGTTATATGCTTTCGGATGTGCTTGTGATATTGTCGTTTGAAGTTGACTAGATCTATAATATGTTTTATTTGCATCTTGCTCATGATAGCATTTCATTTTTATGCATGATGATGACTATGTATCCCTTATGGGTAAGAGAGTCATCAGTCATATTTCCTGCCCGCTCGATCACTCGGGGAAGTTATGGCTGGAGTATGTGCAGTATCTCGGGTCGGGCTCACTCAACCACTCATGGGTAGTGGTTGTATGTAGTGTATGCCGATAGGGATCTCTTTTGATGTAGCTAGATAGCTACTTTACATCCTGTCCACTCGTTTCACTTGAGAGTAGTGGTTGTATGGAGTGCGTACATTTGTCACGGTCCTACCAATCGATCACTTTGATGTAGTGATGGCTGGAGTGGTGAGTAGGAGTGACTTTGCATTGCATATGTATTTGCATTTGCATATGCATTATTATTGTGGATTTGTGCACGCTTGAACATATGTTGACCTTATATGGTGACTTGATACACTTGATTGTGTTTGACTTGCTGGTAGAGGTTTTATGTTATTTTTATGATGCTACTGAGTATTGAGTAGTACTGTTTCAGATTCTGTATTATTTTTCGATCATTACTTCACACCTAGTGGATCAGACTTGTTTTAAGTTATTTCTGTTATGACTGTACCATTGATCAGGTTGATACTTTCTTATTCGAGACTGTATTTCTTTGTTCCTTATCTATATTAGTCATGCACTATATTCCTTTACCCGTTGAGTTACTTTGAATTCACCACCTGTATGTTTTATTTTCTTCAGGTAGTAGTTAGACACTACATGAGTCGCTGGAGATCCCGTCCGCTTGTCCAACAACACCTTGAGTGTGTTATTGTCTTCTGCTTCGTGTTTTCTCTTTACCTCTTTTATTTGGATTCATTAGTTGAGTTTTTCATCCAAGCATTATAATAAAATTTGTTTTTGATCGTTGGATATCAAATTTGGTTTTGGATTTGTCACTTTGGATATTTTTCTGTTTTGTGTGTGTAAGTCGGGTAGGCTTACACTATTGTGGATGATTTTAAGCCGTGTGGGCTTATTTCGTATATTACTTCTCATTTGAATGATTTTACATATTATTGTTGCTTTATAGGTTAGTTGTGGATAGTACTGCGTGGAGTGTGATTAGTATTATCTGTTGATGATTATGTAGCCAAAATATGTGACGGTTACAAAGGAGGTGCTGTCCGTTTTTCAATAGATAAGTATACTCTTGGGGCGTGACATAATAAGTTAGATTTATGATCATAACAATTCTTGAGAGATTTTTTTTTTACTAATAAAGTATTTTCTTCTAACAAAAATTCAATTATTTTTTATTTAAATTTTTAATTGACTTTTTTGAATTTTAATTTTTAGTATTAATATCAAACTTATTAAGTGCATTTTTTTGAAATGGAATATATTATTCTATTTTTATATATATATTCAAAATCATATTTTCTAACAAACATATTTATACTCAAATAATAGAAAAAGAAAATATAGGTCCCTAATATTTATCAAAATAAAAATACTTAAAATTAAAAAAATAATACAACTTTTCTTTTTCTATTTGATGCCTTATATTTTCAATTTGATGATACTTAAAAGTTTGATACTATTATGTGTATAAATATAATAAAATAACAAATAAATATTAACTTTTCTTTTGATTAATTAGAATGAACATCTATAAAAATAAGCATATAGAAAAATAAAAAATAAAAATATCTAGGAGATTGTTCTTAAATGTTAAAGAATAATAAACATTTATATAACTTTATAAAGAATACACTGCAGTGAAAATCAAATAGCTTATAATTTGTTGCAGACATTAAAATGAAAAAGTTGACCTTAAGAAGCATGAAAATGGATTCAACTTCAATTTTTATTTTTCTTAAATTGCTTGGGAGAAAGAAGAGGGCTGCTGACCTTTGCTTTGCATATAATGGATGAGGAACTCTGGCTTTTAATTGCTATCGAGGAAGAGGATCGTTGCTTTCCGTCGAATGGATGAGGTAAGAGAAGGGTGTTCTTTAAGAATTAGATCATTAACGAGGGAGGGGAAAAGCATGGATCATCGGTGGGGAAAGGGAAAGAGCACGAGATCACCGGCGAGATAAGGAAAAGGCATGGGATCATCAGGGAGGGAGGGAGGGAGGGAAAAGACACAAGATCACCGGCGAGATAAGGAAAAGGCATGGGATTACCGATGAGGAAGGGAATGAGCGCGGGATCACCGACGACTACGAGGGAGGGGAAGGACGCGCGTTTTTTTAAAGATCGATGCAGAAGAGGAAGAATCGACTGAGATTAGGAAAATAGGATATTGGTGTGGAATAATAGTATGTTGGTTTTAAAAATAATAATAATTAATTAATTAAAAAAAAACCTAATATAAATAATATTAGAATATTAAGATTCTTAGTGTGCCCAATAAAATAAGGGCCCTCGATATAGATCGCAGTGACTTGTGCTGCAGACCTTGAGGCGTCATGGACGAGTTACCCACCAACGAGGTGCCACGGAGACAAAGCATTGCACTCGCGAGGGAGGATTGACCCATAGAGCACATTGGAAAAAAATAATAATAAATTTTATTAATTAATTTTAAAAATCATCGATTTAATTTTATAAAAAAAATTATTGATCATAAATTAAAAAATATTAAAAAAAAATTATTTTTAAAAAAAATTACCATACACTGAGAATTGAATTTTAAATTTTTTAATTATTCATTAGATTATTATTTCGGGAGCAAATAATAAATTCAGTTAACTTTAATGACTAATCCTGAAGTGACCGATCTGATTTTATAAAAAAAAAATATCGTTCACTAAGATAAATAAAAAAGTATTAATAAAAATTTATTCAAATAATAGAGAATAAAAAATAAACAATAGCGAATATGGTACATAATCTCAATAATAATAATTATGATTGTTATAACTTAAGCATGACAAGTCTTATCAATTATGATTAGCTCTGGTTAATCCGTTCCAAAATTAATATGGAGAAAATAAATTATGGGGTTAATTTACTAATCTGGATAATAATCAGTATATGAGGAAAGACAAGAATCTGACTATTAGTCAAGATTTAATTTTCAAATATTATAATGATAACATTCTATGTACTAGTCATCAACTCATCCCATAGGGACAAGTGTTATAGATAATGGTGGTAAAATGCAAAACGCTCGCTTTCAGCATCCCCGCTAGTCCGTCCGAGGATTAATACGGAGGAGGTAAATTACGGGAGTTAATTTAGCTAGCCTGAACGGTGACCAGTATATGAAAGAGGACAAGAACCTAACTACTGACCAAAATTTGATTCTTAAATTTTATGATGATAATATTTTATATATTAATTATCACTTCATTCAATGGGAACGATAAATATTATAAATAATGACTTGATGTTACGTGAAGATTAAAATAATAGACCGAATTGATATAATTTAAAATTTTGATTAATTTAAAATTTTATTTTTAGAAAAATCAGGTATTTTGATTTATTCAATTTAATTAGTCTCAATTATAAAATTCATAATTCGATGAAATCGATTAAATCAAATCACAGTTTTAAAAAAATTGAATTGCTAGCAATTCGCTAATGCGTTATGATTAGTCAGTCGACTATTAATCTAGGTTTGTGACAGCTCGAAGAAGTATGTAATCAAATAATGCAGTCGGCTAGCGTTCACAAATTGAGCATAGTGAATTTGGAAATCGACGATATATAATAGTCGATTACAGGTGAAGGAGAAATCGACTATTGATAAAAGAGGGATTCGATAAATTATCATTGTTTTTTAAAAAAAAAGATTAGTCATCAAATTAATCGATTTTAAATTAATTGGTTTTAATAACAAACTTCAATCGGTCCGATTTATCTAAAAAAATATTAATTTGATTTTATCAATTCTATTGGCTCGATTTTATCCAAATTCTTAACTCTAAATATAAGAAATTAATAGTTATTTGACCGCTACATGCTTTCATGCTTTCGCATAAAATAAAAAATCAATTTCATATGTTTGATGAGAGTATGAAAAATTAAATTTACAACAAGAAATTTTGCTCAAATATTATCACACGAGTAGGATTGTGAATATGGTACTAAATCTATTGATTGTGATAACGCTAAGCGTGATAAATATTTATTAATTGAAATCAATTTATTCTATAAAAAAATGAAATTCTTTATTCTAACCGTCCATTCACGACTGTATCAACTAAAGCAAATCACAATTAAAATTATTCTTACAGTGTTATTTTTATCATAATTATATCAACGAGGACGAGTGGCTGTTATTTTTTTTTTTGGGTTTTTTTTTTAGCATATATGTTTCGAATAAAAAATTGAACTGTTGAAAAAAAAAACGGATCAAATTTATATGCATCATGCCCATGGCAATATTTTTATTTTCCCCAACTGGTACCATGCAAAAACATAAATAAATAAAAACATAACACCCTAATAAAAATCCTAATTATCTCAATAAAATTTTTAACAGCTTCTTATTTAAAAATATTAAAATTAAATAAGCTCTTTTTAAAAAAACATTTATAATAAATTATAAAAAATAATAATTTAGATAACTATCGATAACTTTAAATAAAATTAAAAGAGTTAAGTAACATATTATGCATGATCATATGCATTGTTACAATTTGGTTTCACATACAATAAAACTTAAACACCTATAATAAATTTTATAGTGCTTAAAAATATAACTCGAAAGCAGAAATAATTTAATAGCATCTATAATATAATTGATTGTATCTAAAATACATAAAACAAATAAATAACACCTAAAATAGTTGTCATGTATATATATATATATATGAACATTGTTAATAGATAACATATAAATTCCAAACTAATATAAATTTGCCATGCGCTAAAACTAATCTTTCAATTAAAAGATCAAGGCAAAGGAAGGTGTCTAAATGTTTGTTAGAAGAAAAAAAAAAAAAAAAAAAAAAAAAAGTTCATGTATCAATACCTAAGATTGAGCCAATTCCTTCTATTTGATTGGGGGGGAATTTCCATAACAGTGATTACAAGGGCCAAGTATTCACTATAACTGCAAAGTGCATATGTTTCCTCATTAAAACTTATCAAGATCTTTAGTGAACAAAACCTAGTCAATGGGCAAAAAGAATTTGAGAAGTTCAATTAGCAAAGCATCACCATTTCCATCAAAATTGCTTGCCTAACTCAACCTTTTTCACAAGTCGAACAGTGTTGTGGAAAATCGAATCCAGTATTCCTGCAACCTGATACATTTTGGGCGGAGGTTCAGAAAAGATGGTTGAGTTCAAGCAAATTATAAATGTGAGAAGATCGGCTACGAGGAAAAGGAGCGAACCGTGAATACGCCTCCAATGATAGCGCAAATGTTGGTGATGAAGTGGGAAAAGGATTTTGGGACTTCAGTTACCAAGACCTGGAATTGAAATCAAGTTGGGATGTACTGTATAACTGTTCTTTATAAAACAAAGGTTATTAACAATAGCTAACCTGCATGGGAGACGGTTCGAAATGGAATTTGGCAACGGGGATGTAAAGACTATGCACCAAACTACTGTGGGCTGTGTACTCGTACTCCTCGAGCAATTTGTATTCTTGTGAAGATCTTCTTGACACTATTTCTGTTTTTACGACTTGGAGATAGTGTTCTATCTGCAAATAAAGGAAAGCAAAAACTTAAACTTACTGCTACAAAACTCAGCATGTTTTAAGCTAAACCATTGAAGGTTGCATCAAAATGACCATTGCAAGAATTCTAAAGAATAAATAATACTTTAGAGCAACAGACATGATATTATTAAAACTTACAGTAACATTATCGTGTGCATGATCACGATGAGTAATGTATGATTGTCCCATCAATCGGTCATGACTTGCACCGAGATATGGTGTTAATCTCTTCACTTCTGACATCATCCTGGTTGAGAGTTTTTTTCCAAAGGAAAATTGGGAAACAACATGCGAGACATTTATCTGAGATGGATCGAAGGAGTGTGCTCCCGAGTGAGCTGAGAAAACAAGATTACCAGGAACCTGAATATTCAGAAAACAAAAGAACACAGTCAAGTCCAATAATATGTTGCAAAATTCAATCTATTGAATGAAGGAAAATGCCAGCGCATAAATTTAAATACAACAACCAACAACCAAGCCTTATCCCACTATTGCATAAATTTAAATACAACATACAAAAACAAATAGTTGTATATTTTCACTGAAATTGATGCACTTATGAAAAACAGATGAAAGACAATTTTAACAAGCTTGGTTTCTAGCATATTATTAACTGTCTGCAAGTGCAACGACGAGCACCAAAACTATCCACTTGCTTGAACCCAAGGATTGCTACCTAGTCCACATTCATCGATTGTTGAAACCAAATATTTTTGATCGCTTGATTTCAAAGATCCATCAGAGAAGCTTACTTACCTTCTTAACACGTACAAAACCTTCTATTCTACATCCACTAGTTAATGGTGCAGGACGTTTTGAGTGATTAGACTTATCCTCCAATTCCAGCACATGAGATTCTCTTGGAATAGCAGCAACAAAAGTTTCCATGGCCTAAAATTGCCAACTAAAAAGTCAGTGCATAAAGAAATAGATTATTGAGTTAACTTTTGTACACGTGGAGCAGCAAAGGAATTAATGTGAAATAATACTGTCGACTCATTCATCAACCAAATGCAAGAAATAAGTGGTACCGCTACTAAGCTGTCTGTGTCACGCTCTCCATAGTAAGATTCATGCTCATGATGTCCATAGCTTTCCCTGTGTCATTTGCAATGTAAAAGAAACTACTGAAACATATTCAATAAACAGTTATTCCTCGATTTTTAAATGAATCTTTTAGCATTTAAATTTGAAAGAAATATTTCAGAGTTGGTATACATGGTGACTAAGAAATATATTTCTAGCTTTGTCAAAATTGCCACATGTATGTCAATAGTACATATTGCATTAAGTTCATGAAAGCATGACCAATGTCCACTCCCTGGGATGGTAGCGAATCAAGTGCCTACTTTTTTGGGAATGACCCAATCCCATTTAAATGTCTGCTTTGGATGATAAATGAGTATCTGAATCTGTTGGAACCCAATTTAAAAAGAGTAAAACATGTGGGTACCCGTGGATAACCGAACTCAATTATCAGGCATAATTATAGGGTACTTACTGATACCCAATTATCGTGTACCCATTATCATCCTTATCCTCTCCCATTATAATTTCAAGAAACTACTTCCAATCAAAATAATGTAACACACCAGCATTCCTGGTATTTTGGATTTTAAAAATTCAATGATATAAATTACACAGCCACCATGAACATGACAACTCCCACTCAGTTACAAATTTGAGTTACATATAAAGGGAGACGAGAATTTAGAAAGCAACTATGACCAAAGATGCAAAAAAAAAGTATAATAAGACATTAACTTACTTAACATCACTCCCTTTCCTGAAAATCCGGATAGATGGATAGCCTTGAATATGGTGCCTGAAATAGTATAATACTTATTGTATCTTCAGAGCAAAAGCGGTGAGACAGTATGTGAGCTTAAAAGCATTAGCACTGAAAAATCTAACAAATAAGTTCTTTGGTTGAAACCATCCTTTTGTAAATGAAGCCATCTTTGTTTAAAAGCATCAATGCATGTAAAAAAAAAACATCTTCTTGTACTCATCTAATTACTTGTTAAACTTCAATACTACTGGAGTTTGATAAATCATACAGAAGTAGAGGTGTTTAATCGAGCAGAAATGAAACGTCATAAGGGGATGTTTGTATAAGTCAAAAAGATCACTTCATAATATAACCTACAATTTTAATTTGGCTATCATGGTATTTTTTTTTATATATAAAGAACAACTGCTCACATAAAAAATACCTTCTGCATAAGCCCGGTTCTTTAGTGCAATCCACTTTTCCTAACAATATTCGTCCGTCCATCTCAGGATCATACCTAGAAATGGAAAAGTACATGTCCATAAGGAATGGCTTTTTCAACAAGAACTTAGGCGAGATTGGAAATGAGAGGACTAGTAGCAATACCTTTCCTTCATTACTTTCGCTGCTCTCTCCCATGATGGTTTCTGAAACAAATTATAAAAACATAAACAAAAAACTGAAGGTAAATAGAGACCTTTGATATCATTTATTAAAAAAAACATGTGCCTATAAGTGACCGATAGGAAAATTAATCAAGAAACTTTCACAAAAAAGAGTAGTATCGTCAATAGGAAAGGTAATATAACTCCAATCAAAAGTCATCCAAAGAATTGGATTAGATATCTGCTGAAGATGTGAGCATCTATCTCCATCCTTAGATTGTTCATGCAATCCGTCCTTCATGCTAACTAATTAACTAACTAACTAATTAACTATATATATATGAATCTCCAATGAAGTTATAGCACTAACTACCACAATTGCTGCAGAAAAAAGGCTACTATGGTAATACAAACATTGTTCTACGGTCCAGATAGGGATGCAAACTAGTAAAACATCATCTTTGAAAGAAGGTTACTACCTGTAATCAACATTGTTCTATGGTCCAGATAGGGATGTAAACTAGTAAAACCTCATCTTCAGATGGATACGAGACAGACTCTCAGTCCAGCTACTCACAATTGTCAATTACATTTCTAGCTCAGAGTTGTACAGTTTGTTCACCAAACAAAGCAAATGCTCACAATGCTAGTATTATCTATACTGGTAGCAATCATGCATTCTATTGAAGTTTAGACAATAAAACGTTACCAGTCGACTGCTCCAGGAACACCAGGGTGCAAAAAAATTGACAACTAGGATTGAATACCTGCAAAAGAGATTGAGTTGTGCATAAGGAGATTGCTACTGTTATTAATTCACAATCATATTTGCACAACAAGCATCATAATTTTATAGTTCAAAATAAGTAGTTCTTAGATTCAATACACAACAGAATATCATATCAACATTTAGCTGAACTATTAATTGCATGTATTCTAATGAAAAACATGCAAGGTATTATTTATGCAAGCATAGTAAAGCTATTCATGGTTCTCTTACACTCAAGAAATTGTAATTAATGATGCGATCGTTGATTGTAGGAATACCAGAATGCTAGAGGAGGGTGAATAGCACCTTGACCTGCAAATAACATCTTTTCTTTCTCTTGCTTAGGTTAGTGCAAAGTCAAAACATTGGTTATTTCTCAATTATGTTTAATGGAAATTAGTAACTTAGAGTATGTACAGAAGAAACATAAGAACAATATAAATACATTACTAACTCAGGATATCACGTAGTTCAAACCCAGGTCTTACTCCACAGCCTAACGATCTATTAGATGGATTAAGTCTGAATTTCTCACTATATAAGCAAATTCCTTAAGAGGGATGAAGAAATCTCACTGAGAATTTCTTCTTACAAATATACAATATAAGTATAATAAAAATATTACCAAGTGAATCCTTGTTGTGTATGAGTTGTATATTCAATGCCCCCGTTGCACCTCTATATATAATGAGGGTGCATTTAAATAAAGGATAAGACAACTCATTCAGATAGTCTCTAGTTGGAATGAGTCGACTCAACTGTCCACCATCCACCAGTCAATTGAAATCTTGATACGAAAACCTTATCGCAATGGCTAGTGTATAGTCGACTAACTCTGCATCCGATTGATAACATTTCGAATCAACTCAATTTGCATCCAGTCGACTAAGTTGGATAAGTCCATAAGCTTACCTACCAACAAGTTTTATCTTTAGTTGACTCCATGAGGATCCAATCAACTTGAACCATGTTTACCCATGATAGTCGCCTTATACAGTAAGCTTATCTTGTACAATGGTCATATGAATCAACTCATCTGGCACTCTAGTTGACTCAATTTAAACAGAGAGCAAATCTATTTTCCAACATAGGATTCTAGTCGACCAAGTATTCAACTAAGAATCCCAGTCAATTGAGACATATCAATCTTCAATTTTGCTCAACTTACACCTAGTAAGCCCTCACAAATTTCTAAGATCAAGCTTATACTAAGACTACAACCACAAACTCATATTCCCTAAATCGTGAACCCACAAGTTACAAATCACACAATATCTCACAGCTCACTATTTTCCAATTATCACAATTTTACATTGTCCAAGAATCCACCTTTTCTTTGGACCTCAATCTCTTGGATGCTCGAAGCTCAGAACCTACTCCATATATCATCCTTCACTATCGCCTATAAAGTTCACATCTTGCGACTCCCAGCTTACAAATCACACAATCTCTCACAGCTTACTATTTTCCAATTATCACAATTTTACATCGTCCAAGAATCCACCTTTTCATTGGACCTCAATCTCTTGGATGCACGAAGCTCACAACCTACTCCATATATCATCCTTCACTATCATCTATAAAGTTCACATTTTGCGACCAGGGATTGAAATATCGTGCCGTGCCACCCAGCACGGCCGATTTTTACCGTTCCGCCGTAGTACCGAAATCGGCAAAGTACGCGCGAGAGTTTCGTGCATGACGGGACGAAAGTAGCCGACAAAAGGAATCGCACCACGCCACGTGATGGCGCGACAAAAGGAATCGCGCCGCGCGATTGCGCGACAGAAGGAATCACGACAACGAATCGCGACAGATTTGATTCCTCCTGTCGATCGATTAATCAAAAAAAAAAACTATATAATAAAAGGATGGCGAGTGAAGAGGCAGCGGAGCGGCGAGGCGAGGCGACGGCGAGGTAGGAGCGAGGCGGCAGCAAGGGCAGCAAGTGGACAGGTATGATTTCAATTGAGCAGAGGAGGCGAAGAAGCTTACCGGAGGCGTCGTGGAGATGTCGCGGGATGCTTCCGGTGGCATCCGTCCCATCTTCGCAAAGGCTAGGGCATGTTGGAGCTCGGAGGCATCACAGGCGCTGTCGGAGGCATCGCGGGACGCCTCGGGTGCCGCTAGAAGCATCGTCGGACGCCTCTGGTGCCGTCGGAAGCCTCACCAGACGCCTCCCGCGTCCGCGTCCGCGTCCGCGTCCGCGTCGAGAGGCGTTTGACGATGCCTCCGATGTCGCCGGAAGCGTCCTCGGATGCCTCCGGCGCCGTCGTAAGCCTCAGGTGCCATCGGACGCCTCGCTGGACGTGTCTTTTGCCGCGAGCAAAGACGCGAAGTCGCAAATGCACTGTGCATTCCCGAAAATTAAATATAACGATTTTATTAATTCAAACGTGATATTTCAAAAAGACTTTTCTAAACCCTAATTAAATTATCTCAATAAAATATATAAAAAATATATTTAAACTTTTTTAAAAAATAATATTTTTTATTAATTAATATTCTAAAAAAAAATATTGTTTTAAATTTTATTTAAAATTTTTAAAAAATTCTAAAAAATCAGATTTATATTCTTATAATTTTTTTGTATTTTTTTGTGTTTTTTTACTGTTTTACTATTTAATTGATATTCTCATATATTTTTTATCGTTTTAAATATACATTATTTAAATTAATAATTAATTAAATAAATAAATAAATAATTTATATAATTATTATATATAAACTATAAAGTAGTATTTTTTAATTAATTTATATACTTATTATAGATAAAAAAAAAATCTTAGAAAGTAGAATTAATTTGAAATTAGAATCCAATATTAAGATATTTAGCTTATTTTTAGGATTCTTGCTTCAAAACATAAAACATATATTTTTGTCTTAGAATGTCTCTACCTGATTTGTCTAGGAAATATTATCTATCCTATATTTTAGAAATTTTGATAAAGGTATGCTATCAAATTTATAATTCCTAATAAAAACACTTATAATATTGTACACTTCTGATCATTCTAAATGTGTTATAGAAGATTGCTTTT
>JBBUKS010008409.1:0-12459 GCA_038050645.1 Hedychium gardnerianum | reverse complement strand
GTCTAGTAGCAACCTTAACATAGAAGCAAAACCCTAGATCTACATGCATCATTCACATACATATTTCGTCAAACATGTACAAGAAATAACACATATAGCATAAGAAGTAACATCTCATATAAATGAGAAATTAGAATATTCATAGTTCATACATTATCAATCACATCATAGTTACTCTATAACCCTAGAATACATGAGATCTCCTCCATAAACAAGGAGAAAAAGCACAAAGACATCAAAAGAAACATTCAAGCCCAAATCTAGAAGGAAGAAGGAAAGAATGCTTAGCCGGATGTTGTCTCGATCTTCAAGAATGCTCTCCTTTCTTGGATGATGATGGATCGGAGAAATCCGCCTTGGATCACTGGAGAAATCTCTAGAAAATGGAGTGTGGATGGATCTAGTGTTCTCCCTAGAAGGGAAGAACTACCTCTCTTGAGAAAGGGGCAAAACCCCCCTTTTATAGGCATGGGGCACGACCCATGTCTTTTCTGGCACATGGCCGTGTCTTGGAGACATGGCCTGGACTTGAGGCTGTGATGGGTGGAGGCACGATCGTGCCTGTGAGGCATGACCCAGAGTTGAGGTTGAACTGCCAGTGAGACACGGCCATGTATGGGAGACACGACCATGCTTCAAGCTTGCCCAGGATTGACACATGGTCGTGTCTGTGAGACACGGTCGTGCCTTAGCCTCCTTCATATAAGTCACACGACCGTGTCTACGAGACACGGTCGTGCCTTGGCCTCCTTCATATAAGTCACAAGGTCGTGTCTAGGAGACATGACCAGGACTTAAGCTTCTACTGCATCAGAGGCACGACCGTGCCTCGGGAGGCACTGCTTGTTCCTTGGCCATGCCTAGGAGACACGAACAGGGTTTTTCTTCGCTAGTATACTTCCCGCTCTTCTTTTTGCTATGCTTTTCTGCTTTGCTCTTTGTAAAAGTTCCGTTTTGCTCTGAAACACATCCTATAAATAAAAACATGCAAAGAACAGATCTCCGAATGATATGGAGTAAAAACCATGATAACATAATAAAATGAGGTACGAAAATGTAGATCATGTCAATGAAATGTAAGAAGATGTGCGTCAAACAACGCATAAAAACATATATAATCTACGCACATCATGAATCACATCCTACATTATCCTAGATACACACTACATATGTGTCTAACAACTACATGATTACACAATCATAAACATGTTCCTATCGTGCACACCACACACGTGTGCACACTATTAGATATGAAAACAAAGAGACTACATGGATACGAACAAATCATCTCAAAGTACAAGCAAGCAAGTATCATAACTGATGTAGCATGTGAATAGAGTCAAGATAAATGCAACTACTATATAAATCAGAACATATCATGCACTAAGATCAATAACTATAAATGAGAGCAAGGGAAGAAATAACTGCCTCTAAAATCGTAGATCGTGTTGAAGAGTCCTCTGAATTGAAGTACTTAACTCGAATCAAACTCCTGCGAGATAAAACACCATCAACATTAAGATCTACAATAATATAAGAAATAAACCCTAATCCCAAACCAATTAAGAAACCCTAATTGGATTAACCCTAATCATCTCACTAATGAATCGAATATAACCCAAATTCACATATCAATCTAACATCTAATTACAAGGTATTCAGACATGAGAGCTCCCAAAATTCACATCCTAACCAAGATGATATCCACAAATCCTATTTATTAATGATTCCACAACTCCTAATTAAACATCCACTTCATTTCTTGATCCAAATTTCACATAAGGGTTGTTATCCCAATTCCAATAACCAAACCCCTACGTAACATACTCATTTAGCCTAATTGATACTAAATTCATGTATAAGGAAAACCAATTCACCTTTACTCTACAATTAGGTCTAATCATGAATCAACTTGTTTAGGTATCATCCACCCCAAACATCCACATGACCTATAGTCCAAATTCAAGAATCACAAGATGACTAAGTAAGAACATCTAATCTCCACAAAATTTGAATTTACTACTCAAACTGAATTCAACCTAATCACAAAAAACTGAAACAAACTCTCCATCCAATAGTTCATATCCAAGTCTCTAATGATAACAAAGCAAACACCAACCGGGAATGAAGATGGTAATGAAGATGGTAACCAGAGTAAGGAGATGCCGACAATACTGTAGATGGTCGGAGTAGTAACTGTAGCAGTGCTGACCGACCAGAATAGGGTGACAGATCAGTAGTAAGATTCCTAGAAATTATCGAAGATCAATCTGACCATCAACAAATTGTATTATCAATCTGACCATCAACAAATGCTAATACAATACAAATTTTATCACTAAACAACCCTTACCCTCATTCATGGTAGTTGGCTGAATCCAATCAGAGGGATAGATGACCGACTGCTCTAGGGTGACTGGAACAGTGGCTCTATGTCTAGCCGGAGCCAAATTTGGTCCTAATAGTGACTATTCAAAAATGGAGAGTTGGCCAGCAACTTAGTGATGACCGAGAGGGCGTTGGTGGCTGCTGTAGCTACAGATCTATGGTTGGAGAGGAGGGCTGACAATTTGTGCTTGTGGTCGAAGGAAGGCCAACCGCTATGGGTGAGGATGGCTAGATTTGAGATTGGCAGAAACAAGATCGAATCAATAGGAAAGAACAGGGATCTCACCTAGCTCCGATGGCGTCGGGAATGGAAACTAATCTAGGAAGGGGAGATCGACTGGCAGAGAGGGGTCGGGAGAAAGGGTTGCTCCTCTCTGGCTTGATATGGCTAGAGCCTGTAACCTATAATGGCCAGCAATGATAGGAGTTGTCGGCGACGGATTTGGTGGAGCAACGGTGGAAATCGGGAGAGGAGAAAAAAGGGCGGCAGTGGATGAATCGGGAAATGAAGAAGAAGAGTGGCGTTAAATGGATTTAACCTAGGATTTGTATTTAAAACTTTAGGTTAATTAAATTCAACCTTAGGTTAATTAACCCAATCAACTCCTAACTTAATTGATATTTCAACATGCTTTCCAAAAGCCTATTATTTGTAGGATCGAAAAGAATGCTAGAGGGGGTGGGTGAATAGCGCGTGTCACTTTTTCACACTTTTCGTACAAACTTGAGAGTACATAGTGGAATAAAAAGAAATGGGAAGAGGAACAAGGAAAAAACAAAAGTGACACGTTTATTTTTATTTGGTTCACAACCCGACAGTTGATAGTCCAAGACCCACACTTGTATGAGTTCTTTCGTTGGGCAATCAACTAAAAAAGCGCGGATATTACAAGAATATGAATACAAAGTACACGAACTTAATAATAAGTATGAATACTTAAGTATATCGATGACTTTGGAGTAGTAGAGTGAGCGTGGTCATCAGAGCAGCATTACCGTGTCGTGGAGATCTTTTTGGAGCAGCACGTAAGTATGAAAGTCATGTGGAATGCTTGTCCAAAGCTGTTGGTCCAATCTTCTTTAATTGACCTATCCAAACGCCTCTATTTGCATTGAGGCGCCTCTATCCGAGTCGATCTGATCGGATTCGAGTTCGTTGCACCTTATCCGCTTCCAAGCGCCTCAATCCCTTTGAGGTGCCTTAATCACTGACATGGCTCGACTTGATCACAACGCAACTGTAGCGAGTCTATCCCAACCCAGGTGCCTCAATCCCTTTGAGGCGTCTGGTTGCTGGAATGCGTCGACCAACCAGAGGCTACCACCTCATCCTACTCATGCTGAGGTCATTAAGGCGCCTCAATCTCTTTGAGGCTCCTGGTTCATTTTGAGGCGCCTGGTTCCTTCCAGGTGCCTGGTTCAGTAATTTTCAAGATTCATCTTTTACATCACATTGTTAGCACAAACAAAATATATAGCAGACAAAATAATATTTGATAGTCTTTAGACTGTCCGATTCAGACTTTTGGATTTCTAGTGAAACCCTATGTCGAACTGACGCCTTCTGTTCCCTCAACGGGGAACACATCCTCACCTACTCCTCTTAAGAGAGTTTACCTATTGCTAAACATCTGGACATCCAAACTGTTTGGACTTTCGCTCTGCATCCAATCTTGACCTCCGAGACTTTCTGCTAGACATCCGGTCCTTGACTCTCCTAGACTGCTGCCTTGTATCCTTGACCCCCAAAACTTTCTGCCTAGTGTCCTCGACCCCTAGGACTTCTGCCCGGTGTCCTCGATCTTCAAAGACTTCTGCCCAATCCCCCGGATTAGGCCTTCGTTGCCCAATCTCCCTGATCAGGACTTCTTGCCCAGTCCACTTGACCAGGACTTCATTGCCTAGCCTCAACTAGAACTTTCACCTTGCCTAAGATCCCTTAAGACTTTGAGCATCCTGCACACTCAGTCAGATTCATTTGATAACAACAAATCTTAACTTTAAACTTTTGCCATCTATCAAAATATAGGTTCAATTAGCTGATGCTTCCAACACCAATAATCTCCCCCTTTCTGATTTATGGCAACCTAGTTCAAAGTTAAGTAAAATTATAAACACCTTTAAATAACGAGACAACCAAAGAAAAGATTTATAAGTAAAAATAAAGTAGGTTGCTCCCCCTTAATTGTTACTCTCCCCTTAAAGCTAAGGTCTTTAGGTTTTAAAAGAATTTATCTTTTCTCCTTAACTTTTAACTCATTTTTATCTCTCCCCCTTTGACATATATCAAAAGGAACAGGGAGGTTAAGTATTTATAAAATATTTTGCAATTAGATTTTAAAAAAATATTTTTCAAAGAAAATTATAAGTATATTTTTTCAAACAGAAATGTTTTCAAGTATATTTCAAATAGATTTTTCAAAAATATTTTCAATTATTTTTCAAACAGATTTTTCAAAAATATTTACAAGTATTGTTTCAAATAGATTTTTTCAAAAATATTTACAAGTATTTTCCAAACAAATTTTTTAAAAATATTTACAAGTATTTTCCAAACAGAATTTTCAAAAATAATTTTCATGTATTTTTCAAAAATATAATATTAAAATATTTTTCAAGTATTTTTTCAAACAAAAACAATATTCACACAAAATTTTCAAAATAAAGAATTTTCAAACATACTCGCCCTGAATTAACTTTCTTTGTAGATTTTGAAAGCATATTTTGAAAATCTATATATTTTAAAATCAGAACATAGATATTTTTCAAAATATTTTTTAAAAACTAGTTTTGAAACTGTCGCAAGTCAATATTTTTCAAAAAAATGTTTAAATATAGATAAGTTTTTGAAAATATTTTCTAACGTAATTTGCAAGGATAATTTTAAATTCTTTGCTAGATTTTAGAAAAATTAAGCAATAATTTCTTAAAAGAAACTTAAGCAAGAAAGAAAGCATGTAAATATTGCCCTTATAGTCTAAGTAAGCAAAAAGAATGATTTCCTTTGTTAAATACATCAATAAAAAAAAGGTTAAATAATGAGAGGTAATAGAGAAAATAAATTTATAGAATTTTCTTAGGATTTTTAGGAAATTTTCTAGATTTAATTCAAGTTAATTAGAGAAGTTTATGTGGATATAAATAATAGGCTTTTGAAAAACATGTTTGGAATACCAATTAAATGGGAGTTGATAAACTTAATTAACCATTAGTTTATAAATTCAAACCCTAAGTTGAATTATTAAACTCTAAGTTCTAATTTATAAATACCTAATCTTATATCCCTTCATTCTCTCGACATTAATTCTTCTTTCCCGATCACAATCGACGCTTTTCCCTCTGCTCCTCTTTCGACCTCCGACCGCCGCTTTTCCCTCAACTCCTCTCTCGTTCTCCGACCACCGCGAGCAGACCGCCAGCCCTACTCATTGCCGGCCACTATGACCAGCCCAAGGCAAGCTCTGATTCCATCATCGCCGCTCCCCACTCAATCCACTTCATCGCTACCCATTCCCGCTCCAGCCATAGAGCAGCGACCCCATCTCTGGCCAATCGCATGCCATAGTCTCTGATTCCTTTTGTCACCGATTATTGAGGGCAGGCCGACCATCACCACCGAGCCGAACCACCATAACCTCAACTTTCTAGGGCATACCAAATCATCGACCATTTCTATCGGGTAGACCTAGGTATGTTTTGATCCTTTAATTGCTTTACAATGGTTTTCTAATTTGGTCCTTATCACAGCAACTTCGGTCCTCATCCAGATCAGCTTCGGCCACCTTGTGGATGTGCTTCGATAGTTACCACAATTATGTAAGGGTGATTAGTGATAGTTTGGATTGGGGTAGAACTTGATCTAGTAAGTGATGGGTCTCCTGCCATCTTGTAACAGGTTGTTTTGGTTGTGAGAGCTTTAGCCAGGGTTCTTGTTCCAACCATCCCTTCCTCCGGCAGTTTCATCATAGTAGCTAAGAGGAGTGGGGAAGTTTGGATTTGTGTGGTAAAGTTTGTGTGTGTTTGAAATATGAATTTATGAATGATTGATGTATGGATTGATAATTGTTGTTAAAGTGGATGGTGAATCTAGTTTTGGGTAGTTATGTGGTGTTTGATTTAAGGTTTCATGCATGTTTATAGTTGGAAATTCCGGATTTGGACTAGAATAAGAATAGAGTTGATCCTCGTGTATAGATGTATTTCTTACATGAATACAACTTTGAATTTTGGTTGTTAGATGTAACTATGTTTGTCAAGGAACGTGGATTATCCCTAATGATAGGGTTATTGTGAGGTGTTGTTAGAAGTTTATCTCCTCCATGTTCCTAGGGATATTAGATATCATTTGTGTTTAAATGTAGAGTTGAGAACTCTTATGATTCACAATAATGGAATTAGTTGTTGGCTATGTATATGTAATGATGATTGGTTATGTTATCAATTAATGGCATAGGAGTTAAGTTAGCTTTGGGGAAAATAATACCTAAAGCGAGGTTGTTATGTTAATGCTTGATTTTTAGGCTCTTTTCATGTGGTTAAGGGTTTGGAAATTGATATTTGGGTTTGGGAGATTTGTTAATTGAATTAGGGTAACGAATCTTTAAACCTAAATTATAGCCATTTGATCCATTAATTAGGTATTTAATTCGTATAGTGTTTCTAGTAAGTTTAATTACTAGGATGGATGTAACATTTAAATAGTTTTCATCTATTTACTTATAGGATCTGGATATGAGATAGAGCATCGGTTCTGAGGATATTCGGCATGGCCTATTTGGAGGTGGGTACTACTATCTTATCTCTTTTAGTACCTTAAATTTAGTGCATGAATATTATAGACTTGATAGGTAGTTCGGATTACCTTAAATCTATTTATGTCATTTCCTGCTTTAGATGCTTATATGCTTAATCTTGAATTAGTCTATTTTGGATTATCCATGCAGTCTCGTACTTTGATTATCCCTAATTGGTAGTGGTACACACGTGTATGGTGTGTTTCATAGGTGTCTGCTCTATGTGACTTTCTTATACTAAGTTATGGTATTTATTTATATGTGATGTTTACATATATGTGTGATGCTCATTTCATTATGCACTGCATACCATTACATGCTGATGACCATTGTCTCCCTTGTGGTCGAGAGAGTCGTCAGTCATATTCCTGCCAACTCGGCCACTTAGGTAGTGGTCTGGAGTGGAGCAGTTGTCTGGTCGTGCCGCTCGGCCACTTAGGTAGTGGTAGCTGGAGCATCGTGCAGACAGACCTTTTGTTGTAGCTAGATAGCTACTCGGCATCCTGACCACTCGGCCACTCAGAGTAGTGGTAGCTGGAGTGCGATCAGTGTCACCATCCCGCCCCTCTCGGCCACACAGATGTCGTGGTAGATGGAGAGATACGCTGGAGTGACCATGCTTTGCATATGCATTTGATTTTTGTTGCACTTACATTGTGCTGATTATGCATTCTGATGGACTTATATATATGTGTGTGTGTGTGTGTGTGTGTATGTTTAGTTGACTCACTTGTATCTGAGTTAGCACCCATGTGTTGGAGTTAGGTTCTTATACCTACTATATGATTATGTTAGAATGGTAGACTTGTGTTGTTATGTTGTATATGGATGTTGGACTATACCATTGCAGAGTTATTTTTATGAACAGTACATGATCATATATATATATATATATATGATAGAGTACTTTCTACGAGGCTGTATGTTTCTCTTGACCCCTACTGTTATTATTATCATGCACTATCTTTCTTATACCCGCTGAGTATTCCTTTATACTCACCACCCCTACTTCTATTGTTGTTTTCTTTGTTAGCAGGATTATGATTGGGTCGCTTGGAGGTTATCTGCCCGCGCCGTCCCTTTCACATCGAGCTTTGGATTATTTCCATTTCATTCGGTTTGTTTTAAGCTTCCGCATTTCAATTAATACTCATGTGTTGTATTAAGAAAATTTGTATATGAATTTCATATTTGTTTCTATTCATGTCTTGGTGGCATAAGCTGAGCCGACTCACAATAGTAAGTTTTTGATTTTCTTGTCGTGTTGACCATCTTTACTATTTATTTTCTTATCTATTACACTGCGTGGTTGTGCAATACCCGTGTAGGGCATGTTTTATCATAAAATACACTACGTGGATGTGAATACCCATGTGGGATATATTTTTTTAGCTGTTTTGTGATCATGTATTTAGAATATTATTAACCGTATAGGGGAGGTGCTATCCGATTTTTATCAAATAAGTATACTCTTGGGATGTGATAATTTATTGGTATCAGAGCCACAAGTTGTGAAAACCTATTTTTTGTGTTTTAGTTATCGCGATTTATTTTCTCGATGTGATTTTTCTGAGTTTTTGGGACAAGGCAGCGGCAAGATATCTCCGAGCAATAGGAGGTAAGTTGTTTATTGGTATTGCATATTATAATTAATTCTTACCTTGTTGTCTGTTATAAGTATGACTTGAGGTAAATCAGTTTGTGACCGTGGTCCGGGTCAATCACGGAGATGATTTGTTGAGTCATTGAGACTTGAACCTGTTGCCTGAGAGGTGAGTTTTTCTAGGGTTTTCGATTGAGGTTTGAGTCTAATAGCATGAGTCAGGCTCATCGCACCCTTAAGAGAGGTTCAAGACTTCGGTCTCAGGTAAATTTACCAATCGTACCTACCCAGACTACTATTAGCTGGGTGATGGATAAAGCCCAAATACTCGGGTTGACTTGTTTAGTTGAGGACAGATTTATTCTAGTTCATGGAAATTTCGATCGTTTAGTTGTCTATACTTGGTTAGATAACCAGGAAGGCATATACAAGTACATGACTTGTACTGACGTATAGAAGGTTGCATTAGCTGCATACGATCTATGAGATTAGGTCATTACCAGGTGGTTCATCAAAAGATGATTTTCAGGATCAATCCGTTATTTGGATTTTATTTTGTGATACCTTTGAGAGGCATTAGATAGACCATTGGTAAGTAAGAACGGGTAGAGTTCTTACACTCAGATCATATGGTTTAGTTGTATCTCTATCGTCTGGAGAGGTGCTAACCATCAACCAGGAAGTCAAGGGATGTCCCTTGGACTTCGGTAGTTGTTCGTTGTTAGTGGATCTTCGAGTGCTTGTTATGACATAATCGGACATCATCCTGGGCATGAGATGGGTTGACTACCCACAGTTGAGTGTTGAGTGAAAGTTGTCACTTTTCGATATTCGGATGGATTTTCGTGGGAATTCGTTGGGACCAGGGATGATGAGATGTCAATTATTTCAGCACTACAAGTGTAGATGCTATTATCCTAGGGTTGTCAGGGATATCTGTTGTTATTGATTTAGGTTGTGGAAGCTGACGTTTCACAGCTCTCGAACGTTCCAATGGTTTGAGAATTTTTGAATATATTTCCGGAAGAACTTTTCGGCTTACCCCCGCAAAGGCAGGTGGAATTCATGATTGAATTAATCCCGGGTACAACACCGGTATCAAAAGCTTCGTACAGAATAACACCAAAGAAACTGGAGGAGCTCAAAATACAATTACAGGAGTTGTTGGATAAAGGATTTTTCTGTACTAGTATTTCACCTTGGGGAGCTCCAGTGCTTTTTGTCAAAAAGGACGGGTCACTTAAATTGTGTATTGACTATCGATAATTGAGTTTAGTGACCATCAAGAACAAATATTCTCTGCCACGAATCGAAGTTTTATTTGATCAGCTGAAGAATACCTGTGTGTATTCTAAGATTGACTTACGCTCAGGATATCATCAGCTTTGTGTCAGAGATGCGGATATTCAGAAGATAGCATTTCGTACCCGGAACGGACATTATGAGTTTTGGTGATGCCATTTGGACATGCGAATGCCCCTGCTATTTTTATGGATATTATCGGAGATTGGTAGAGGATGTTTTCAGCTTTGCTTTGTCGTTGACCTGACTGACCAGGAATGAGAGAAATTTATATAGACAGAGACTTGCGAGGCAAGTTTCTAAAAGCACAAACAAAGACTGGTTGCTGCAACCGTCTTTGTATTTTCCTCTGGGGAAGATGGATTCGTGCTCTACACGAATGTTTCGTTAGGGTTTGAGTGCGTTTTGGACGCAGCATTCATGATTGGTATTAGATACTTCTCGATAGTTGGAGAAATACGAGAAGGATTTTCCTGTCTTTGATTTGGGGATTGACAGCTATTATTTTCACGCTATAAATAAAGATGGAAACATTATTTGTTTAAGGCTTTAGCTAGTCATCGAGTGACAATTTACCGATTTGATACAGCGTTTTTTCTTAGAGTTGGAACTAGTAGAACTATGACAGATAGAGCATGAGATTGTGATATCTAGGGTTATTCGACCTCCATTTTAGAATAAATTAAGAAGCACAGACTAGTTATTAGCATCTGACGTATCTGTGTAGTTTAATAGTTTTAGGACCGCATATAGTTTTTACTTGTGATGAATAAATGATATGCATGTTGATTACATGCTACCTTGGAGGAACATGGAGTCAATAAAGAAGTTAAGAACAGAGTTGAAACCCTATGAAAAAACCATATGAAAAAAGGGAAACAAACCATTGATCTACTCATGACTACTGAATTGTAGTAATTAACAAAAGAGAAGCAACAATCAAACCCTAGCCAAAACTCGCAACACTAAACAACTAGACAAATAGTTAACATCCAGGATGAGCAGTATTAACCGGAATTGAATTGAATGCATGAATGTCTACAAAATCCAACTACAAACTAAATGAAGAGGAAAATCAACAACCAAAGAGTCTCACGGCATGAGCTAGGGCAACCTCAAGCTTGAATCAATCTGAATCAAAGAAGAACGACTCAACGACGACGCGATTGGCAATGGCTCAATGAAGGGGTGAAATTAAGGATGAATTGGATGTGAGGAAGGCGTTACCAGGTCTGTTGAAGGTGTAGGGAAACCCCTTACATCTTTCACAACTCCAATGAGGACAGATTCGACTCGGTGATAGAAGTGGTGGTGAAAATGTGGTGTAGATGTCGTTGGCCGGAAACAAGATGAGGCGACTCGAGATCAAGATCTGGAGGAGGGAACCCCCTTTCTTCTCCAACGATCATCCCCGATGATCGGAGTGGAGTGGTGGTGGTGAACGGGGCTCAGCGATCGCCTCTATTTTTGATGAACCTCTTCCTCTGTCGCGCGCGCCTTCTCAAAATCGTGATTCCCTCCCACACTGTGCTTCATCCCAAGTGTTTTCTTCTCATGGTAGCTTCTCAAATCTCATATGACGGCTGGAAATAACTCAGATCTAGATGAACAAATGAGATCAGATCTGGTCGGATGGTCTAGATCAACAAGATTCCCGTGATAGGCCAGGAGGATTAGAATGAGCGATCATCCCAGATCTGGATAAATGGACCAGATCAATCAAATCTGAATGAATAATCAGTATTGATCATATATCCATCAATGGATCAGATGGCTCAGATCTGAATCAATGCCTCCAATTAATTCTCTGCGAAATTCACATTCACACCCTTAGATTTATACACAATTTATAAGAAAATTTGCATAAAAACTCAAAATAAATGCATCCTACAAATCGATTCATTCACACAAATTAAAACTAATAAGAGGATTCAAAATACATCTAAATCTCGCATCAAAATTGCCGATTATCAACTCTCTCCCTGCACTCCGATCCCAGCTTTCCTGAAGGTGGACTCCATCATCCATATATTGGGTTCCTCTCTCTAACTCTCCATGAATTTGAAGTCCAGCCCATCAGCCGATTACTCTCCCAAATTCTTCGTATTGGGAATTGGAGACGACAGAAGATTTGTGAAGAAACAACCATCGTTGTGCACCTGTCATATACATCTGATCTTGTCTCACCCATGCCACTAATCTAAGAGCATCATGGTGAATCTCTGACGCGAAAAAGATAACCATCCCCTTTTCTTGACGTTGTGTCTGCAATGCAAGAAGGTGATTGTCTCAGGTGACTGTGCATGCAGAACCCAGCTTCGCTTCTAAACCATTCCCACGAAAGAAGGGCATTGTTAGTAAAGAAGAAGCAAA
>JBBUKS010008390.1:0-12461 GCA_038050645.1 Hedychium gardnerianum | reverse complement strand
TGGCCGGCCACGCGCAGCCGCGGCCGACCACTTGTAGCCACGGCTGGCCACGCGCAGCTGCGGCCGACCACTTGCAGTTGTGGCCGGCCACGCACAGCCACGGCCGGCCACGCGCAGCCACGGCCGGCCACGCGCAACCACAGCCGACCACGCGGAGGGAGAGAAGAGTAGAGAAGAAAGGTATTGACATACCTTCGTGGCGGCAGAACTCGACGGCCGGCGATCGGAGGGAGAGAAGAGCGGTCGACCGATATCCTTGCCTAAATCTCACAATTTAGCGACGGATTATTTTTTTCGTCGCTATTTAGCAACGGAAAATAAAATTATAGCGATGGAAAATAAAATTCCGTCGCTATTTAGTGATGGAAATTAATTTCCATCGCTAAATAGCGACGAAAAAAAATAACCCGTCGCAAGAGGAGACGAAAATTTGGGTTTGCCAGCCCCGTCGCCTCAGTAGAGACAAAATTAGCGACGGAAAATAATTTCCGTCGCTAATCACCAGGTTTTTGGTAATGAATCATTCATAGTCAATAGGATACATGCTAAAGTAACAAACCCTAATTAAAACTTCAAGTATACAGCAAAATAGTCACTTAGGGTAAAATTGAGATTAACTCATAATCTCAAATGTCTCACATAGTAGAGAAGCAGAGATTCATTCTCATACTATCCTTATTGTCGCTATAACACATGTGGTATGAATTACATGCTACGATGTTTTTCTCTTTACTAATAAAGAGTGCATTTTTTTCTTAATTTTAACATCGTATAGATTTTGATCTAGACATTCTCAATGTCTAATCCTGAATTCAGCTCATGAATTCTTATTTGGCCTCCAACAGGTTCAGTAAATGGTAGACACATTTACTCCGATCAGTCATCATTCATAAATGAACTTATTTTGATACAACTATCAAGATGACCCCAACTTACAGGTTTGTCTCCATGCACCATAGCTTCATTAGCTGTCCCATAAGTGATGGTTTTACCTCTATTTATACTTGACAAAATAGAGATGATTGTCCATGTGAGTGGATCAATCTCAACCCCCTAACATGCTCATCGAGACTTTATCCAAAATGTAACAATGACATATACACTGAATAGATCAAGACATTTCACAAATTTGATTGTCTTTACAATATATTACATTTTTTGAAGTCTCAAAGACTTCACATATCCTTGAAATGACTCTTTAGTCAATAGCTTAGTAAAAAGATCTACAAACATAGCACGTGTAGAGATATACTCAAAAATTATCTTTTTCTTGTTTACAATATTCCTTATAAAATTATACTTAATTTTTATATGCTTACTCTTGCTGTGATATTTGGGATCATTCGAAAAAGCTATAGTAGTTTGATTGTCACAGTACACTGTAACAGGACTCTCATTGTCCTTAGCAATTTTCAAATACATCAGGAACTTTCTCAACCAGATAGCTTCTTACATAGTCGTTGCGCAAGCCACGTACTCAGCTTCCATTGTTGATACAAGCCTGTTTCTTGTTGTTCCATTAGATGATGTCATCATTCAGCAAAAAGGTATAGCTAGATGTGGATTTTCTATCATTAAGGTCTTCTGCCCAATCTGCATCTGTGTAGGCCTTTAGGCTCATATTAGATCCTTGAAAATAGAGATAATAACCTATTGTCCCCTTAAGATATCTGAATATCTTCTTCACCGCTTTTCAATGTCTCGGTCCTAGGTTTGACTGAAAATGGCTAACTAAGCCAACAATATTGTTGAAATCTGGACGTGTACACAACATAGTGTACATCAAACTACCAATGACATTGACATATGTTTTTTTTTTCATGTCAGCTATTTCTTCAGGAGTCTTGGGATATATACTTTTCCTCAGAACAGTATCTATGGCTACAAGTGTTTGTTCAATGTTACAATCTAACATGTTAGTAATATAAGCCTCTTGAGACAAACCCAAAAGTCTTTTTGATCGATCTTTTATGATTTTTACTCCTAAGATGTACTCAACTTCTCTCGTATCTATTATGTCAAATTTTGATGAAAGTCATTATTTGATTTTTATCATAAACTTTATGTCATTTCTAATTATTAGCATATCATCAACATATAATAATAAGATGATTAATTTTCTTTTTTCCTTTCTCAGGTAACACAATGATCCTTATTAATCATTTCGAAACCAAAATATAAAATAACTTCATTAAATCTTATGTTTCATTGTCTTGATGCTTGCTTTAGATCATATATAGATTTTTTAGATCTATATACTTTATTCTTTTGGCCTTCAGCAATGTAACCTTCTGATTGTGTCATATAAATTTTTTTGTCAAGATTACCATTAAAGAAATCTATTTTTACATCTATCTAATGTAATTCTAAGTCAAAATATGCTGCAATAACTAAAATAACACGAATTGACACAAACTTCTTTACAAGAGAAAATGTCTCTTCAAAATCAATACCCTCCATTTTGGTATATCCTTTTGCAACTAGAGGAGCTTTGTATCGATTAATCTATCCATCTACTCTCCTCTTAATTTTAAGAATCCACTTATTCCCAATAGCCTTTCGGCCCAGAGGAAGATCGACTAAATCTCAAATTTGATTCTTTCTCATAGACTTCATTTCCTCATCCATTATAATTTTTCAATTTTCTCTAACTGAGCATCTCAATGCTTCCCTAATCGTTCGAGGTTCCTCATCGTTAACTGGGAGAATCATTAATGTCTCATTCTCAATGTCAAACCTTCTCCGAGAAATAATCTGACGACTACTTCTTCGTAGGTTGGACTATTGAGAAACTAACTCATTCATCGGCAAATCACTCCCACTAGGTTGACTAGATTCAGGCATCTCTCGTAATATCTCGTCTATTGATAAAGGAACATTATCTTTCTCCTCTATTACAAATAGAGGAATTGTCTTATCAACTTCACCTCTTGTTGGGAACTCAGTTTCGAGAAAAGTAGCATCGCTCGACTTTATTTCGGAAATGGTTCCATTTTATTGCTTACCAATGAAAACATAACCCTTAGAAGTATCAGAATATCTTACAAAGATATACTTCTTACCCCTGGGTCCTAATTTTTCATATTTGTGAGTCTTATCATGAACATAACAGTTGACCCTTAGGGTCTCAAATTACTCAAATCTAGTTTTCTGCTTGTCCAACATTCATATGGAGTAGATGGAGCTGACTTCGAAGGCACTTAGTTAATTATATATGTTGTTGCTAATAACACATCTCCCCAATAAGAAATTGACAAATTAGCTTGAGTCATCATAGACCTAACCATATCTAGAAGAGTTCAATTTCTTCTTTTAGCAACCCTATTTTGTTGTAGAGTTCCTAGGATTGTTAGTTGTCTAATAATTTCTTTATCATTACAAATTATCTTAAACTGATCAAACAAATATTCACCTCCACGATCAGTGTATAAGGTTTCATATTTATAATCCAATTGATTCTCAACTTCGTTCAAATAATGATTGAAGCAATCTAATGTTTCATATTTATGAGAAATCAAATACACATGACTAAAACGTGTGAAGTCATCAATAAATATAATAAAATAAGAACCTCAATGTCTAGCCTTCACATTCATCAGACCACAAATATCTGAATGAATTAATTGCAATGATGATTCAGTTCTTATAGCCTTACCAAATGGTTTGCTAATTGCTTTTCTAACAAGACAATGTTCACATATAGACAAGTTAACCTTAGCATGAGTGTCAAGCAGACTCTCTTTAGCTAATATATTTATTTGTTCTTGTCTTATATGTCCTAATCTAACATGTCAAACATCATTATTTACATCAGCATCGCTAGTAAGAGTAATGTTTGAAAAACAACTATCAATTCCATAATTGATATCTGATTCTATATCAAGAATCATAAAATCATTCGATATATAATCATATCCAATTAACACCGAGTTAATTTTAAGTTTCACACGTTGACTATAACGAAATTAAGAAGACTAGTAACAAAAACCAGATTTCGTCGAATCTCAGGAGCATAAAGAATATCATGTAGAAACAAGGTACGTTCACCACGTATGTTGAATTTGCATATGTCAACTCCTTTGACTGAACAATCCTTGCATTGTTTCCCACATATATCCATTTATTGTCAGCTGGTACCCGACAGTACTCCACGTATGTAGCTCGATCACAAGCTACATGATTCGTTGCTCCTGAATTTATACTCTACAAAGGATAAGAATCAGCTAAAAATACTGAACTAGCAACATAATGCTTATAAAAAGAAGATAAACATGGATTTACCTTTTTCGATTGGGTACATTCCCAAGCAAAATGACTCTTCTTACCATAGTTATAACAAGTTAGCTTGCTTTTAGGTTTCTGTCCATGCTTTTTCCCCATAAACTTCTTCTTGTTTGGGCCCGGCCCAGCAGCAGCGGTAGCTTCTTTTCTCTTTTCCTTTCTTTTCTTGAATTATCTTTTCTTGTTTTTGGATCCAGATGCTCATGTTAGGACTGAAGGAATTTAGATATCTCCATAATGATATGATATTATCCACTTTGGGCCTAAGCCCTCATGGTTTTATTTTTGGGTTTTATCCAAAAGGTCTCATACTAATGAAGATGTCTTTCTTTTATAAGCCCATGATCTTTTTCATGTGTTTTCAATGTGAGACTTTGTTTGCAATCTTGCAACCCCAACAACTCTAACAAAACCTTGAGCTACAAAAGCTTGTCCAAAAATCCTTGCGGATTCAATTCTCTCCGCCTCAAGTTCAACATGGCGTGAAACATCAGTGAAAATCTTGATACTTTCATTGTGTGTAAGATTTTATTTCATCATGTCTCAATAATCAAGAAGGGAACAGATTACTATCTAAACATGTTGTTCATTAGTCAACTCATAACCAATAGTCTTTAGCTTCTGAATTATATTTGTTATTTCCCTCAGATGTTGGGTCATAGAGACATTCGGGCATTTTTTTATAGCTGTCAAATTTTATTGTGAGCTGACGAAGCTTGCTTAAACTAACTCCACTGTATTTATCTCTTAGGGCAACCCAGACTACATGAGCTGTTGGTAATGACTCATACTCAAATACACGATAATCTACCATTGAACTAATCAATATCTCCTTAGTAGTAGAGTTTTTTTTCTTCCATGTCTTATAGGCATCAATATCACGTTTAGGTTGTGTTGTAGAATCATTAGCAGGTTCTTCCATAAACTGATTTACAACCTCTAGAACTTCTTATTCCTCAAGAACATATTGCATCTTGAGATATCATATTTTGTAGTTATCCCCATATAATTTATCTCCCTTATTGAGTTCAGCTGATGTTCTTTGTAGCTATAACCTATCATAAATAAATATATTATTTAGTTATTCAGTATAATTCATATGTATGTAATTTATAATTGACTAGATGTAAATTTGAGTTAGTTTACAAAATCAAGTGATAACTTCGTTTCCACTCATCATTCGTATGATCTAATCTAACCAATATTGATCAATTATATTATATACAATCTATCAAATTTAGAACAAATGAATATATCATTTATAATAAACATGTTATTAACTCATAATAAATTTCTCAAGTCTGTTAACACATAACATAACTTTTTCAGGTCTGTTAACATATAACATAACATTTTCCAAGTTTGTTAATACATAACATAATATTTTTCAAGTTTATTAACACATAACATAATTTTTTCATAAAATAGCACTGTTCGTACATAACGACAGTATCTACTACATGACTCTCATAAACTAAATGGGCTAATACTATTCATACATAATGACAGTAATAACAATAGAACTCTAATAAACTAGATAAGCTAACACCACTCCCACTATGACAAACACTAATATAGTGGTCAATACAATCTCTATGTTACTAGGCTCAGCTAGGGCAATCTCAGGCTTTATCGAATCTACACTCGGATCCACTTCTGGATCCTCCTGATCCATATGGTGAAGTAGCTCTATACACAACTCTGCATATGAGATGTGACCTTCATAGCATCCCCCATACATGGTATGCAACCTCCTTAGGATGCCCCAACAATGATCGAATTAAAGCTCAGATCCTGTAATTATCCAGGATTAGAAAATCTTCCTTCTCAAATTCTAGAATAATCGATCGAGCCTTCCAATGTGTCCCCTGACTCCGTAAATCGAGTTATATTCTATCTCTTGGATCGCCTCCCTCAGCTCATTCTGTCGCACATCGTGACGAGTCATCGTGTATATTATCCGTGGCATTTAGAATTTAAAATAATAATGTTAGTACAAAATTGATAAACCAGTAACAAAATTGGTTGAACCAATACACAGAATACTTAAGCAATAAGAAAAATAAATTTTTATTATTTGAGAAGCTCCAATTGATTGATATGCTAGACTGATCGATTGATTATTACTATGTCATTCAACCAATGTACAGTTGATTTGGGAAACCGGATCCTAAGGATTAACTTGATCCATTGTCCTCATTAAAACTAATATAATTAGACAGGGATCTCTTATACCTACATATTGTTATTGTTTAGCCTAAGTCAATTGAAGTCAAACTCAAACTTATTGATCAAACCATGGCTCATTCGATCAATTCTGGCCAAATATAATTCAATCTGATCTCATTGAGTCAAACTAATATGATTAAATGAACCAATTTGCATTAGACCGGTTCTGGTTTGGATCAAACTGATCTGGTTAAACCAACCAATGGTTTGAACCAGTCGAGGTCTGATTGGACCAAACTAGTCTAGTTCAAACTAACTGGTTTGAACCAGACCGATTCTGGTTTGAACCAGACCGATTCTGGTTTGAACTAGACCAGTTCTGATTTTTCTCAACCTTTTTCCTTTTTTTATTTGATTAATTAAAACCAAACTTTTCCTCCATCTTTTTTTTTCCGCCACCGCAATTTCTCTACCGCGACCTCTCTGCCGCGATGAACACGATTGTCGGCGACGGCGGTCGATCGTCGACCTCTCAACACGGTCGTCAACGCTCGCTGGCCATGAACACCAATCGCCAACCACCTAACGTGGTTGTCGACATCTGTGACTCACGTTTCTACCACGACAAACTCTGCCGTGACTAACGCGGTTGTCGGTCCATGGCTCGGTCACCGGTTCACTACGCGATCTTCGGAGCGCAATGCGGTCGCCAGTATCCCTATTTTCCACTCGCTGCTCTGCGCCTAATGATGGTGAAATCGCGACACTATCGCATTTTCCCATCGCGACGCGACTCTGTCGCGACGCAACCTCTACCGTGACGTGGTCGTGCCCCGTGACTTGCTTCGGGAAATCATGATTTCCTAGTGTCACCTGTCACTGGGAAATTGCGAATCTCGACGACGGCAGAAATTGCGAATTGCAATTTTTTCGATTCTTAGTCTGTTCCGAGGGATTTCTCCTCTGTCAAACCTCGCTCTGATACCATTGTTGGGAAAAAGAATTTGTACAAAACAAATAAAAATATCGTTGAATTGAAGAACTTGCCGTCGGCGAGAAGATCATAATGAACCTCCACGCGAGATCCAAGAACCAAATTCCTCTTTCTCGGTTTGAACCTATTTTTACGGTTTTGAATGCATATTAATAGGGAATGAGGATTGTGGGAAGTTTCGATAACTACCCAATAACCTTACTATCTACATCTCATCCTCTCATCATATATACATGCAAAATATTTAGTCTAGATGCATGTAATTTTACAATATTCTTCTCTATAATTCTAATTCAATTGACTTTTCAATTGCTATAAGGCTTATAGGAATGAAAAGCTAAGTGAAAACAATATAGAATTAAAACTCTTTTAACCCTTATATCAACACACTTTAAACATGTCAAGTATTAGCATGACACGGTATCCTATCATTCTTGGCCACAGACCAAAACTCAAAAACTCGAATGCTACCTTAAACCATGAACCCATGTCTCGCCAGCATATACCTACTTGTGCAAATGCTCATTCAAATCATATTGCTTATAATTGAATGACAAGCCACTAATTGGAGGAAACATCATTGATGCAGGTAGCATCGAACTGATCCCCCCTCACTGTAGAACATAATTGATAATTTGGCGGCGAACAAAACCCAAGCATTGTCGCACTCGATTAGGATTGGGGAAAAAGAGATCGCCAAAGATGAAGAAAAAGAGTCGATCGATGAAGTGTGTTGGAGAAAAAGAGGTCGCCTTAGGGTTTTAGCAAAGTGGGGATCGGGTGGAAAAAAATTAACCGGTTAACTTATGTTTTAACCGGTTCAAACATATTACTTTAACATTTAAAATTATAAATTTTATTGTGAGACTTATTACTTCATCAAATAAATATTACGAAGTAAATTATCACTTAAAATTAGAAGTAAAGCCCACATTTTTTAACTTATGAAGCCTAAAATGTATTTACTGAGTTAGTTTTATAACCGAAGTTGATTATCATATATTACTTCATTATAAATAATTGTCAAAGTAATCAGTGATGAAGTCTATCAACAAAATTCTATTAGTGACTTAATGTAAAATAGACCAAAGAGGTACCAAGGCCATACAAAAGAGTTAAATATGATTTGTTTTGGTCAAAATATGAGTTTATGTCAAAAGCAAGCATTTGTGCCAAATCAACCACATTCACACAACCACAACCTTGTTTTAGTTGTACATCTATCACAAGTGAATGTTTAGAAAACCACAAGAAATAACACTAGAAAAATCTAAAAATAATGCAAGTTTAACAATTTACAACTCCATGTTGTAACTTTAATATCAAGTGTACTCTGTGGCATATTCCTCTCCAATATCTATTAATTCATTTATGATATGCTTGAATCATGAATGCATTTGTATGGTCTTCTTATGTTCCATCTTGAATATTAACATTTGTGTTCTTAGAAGGTCCCTATTGCAATTTTGTTCATAGATCTTTGCCATTCTTATATATTTCAACTTTACTCAATTGGTTTTTAAAAATCACACATCAATTCATTGTTGGGATCGTTGATATCGCTAGAAGTGTGAATATCGATTCATTTCGCTTCGTCATTCATTGTGGTTGACTACAAGGAGTTATAACGCATCGAAAATACAAATAATACAAACAAAAGCACAACATAAATGATTTTTTACGTGGTTCAGAACCCCCAGTTCCTACTCCACGGTCTACCATCTTAGCAATATCACCACCATCTTTCTCTTTGTTAGAAATCTTTCAAAAGAGGAGAAACCTCTTATAACACATGTTCTTTACAAACAAATACAAAGCAAAAAAACAAGTATACAAATGATATCAAAAGAAATCAAAATGCACAATTTACACTAAAAAGCTTTGCTTTGATTGTTGTTTGTAGCTCTTGGATTGTCTCCCGAGGTATGGAAATACAATAACACTCTTTTTCAAAACCCCTAAAAATTAGTGCCAAAATCCTTCATGATTATTTTTTTATAGCCTTCAAGTTTGGGTTGATTTTTGCCTAACAGTCAACTAATAGCACCCATCAATCAATTGCTCTACTAAATTCAAATGTTGCATCTGTAAAATGGCTCTTTCCAACTCAACTTTGACCACAACAGTCGATTATTACTGTTTATTAATCAACTAATCCCAATCAATCTAGCATAACAGTTGAATTGTAAACATTTTGTCCACTTCAATAGTAGCAACAATCGACTGATGCCCATGAGCAGTTGACTGATAACAATCAATCAAATTGTCCAGTCGATCCAAAAATTTTCTATTCACTTCCAACAGTGCCATCAATTGATTATTCATATCTATCAGTCGACTAGTATATAGAAAAACTCCTTAAACTCCCTCAAACCATAAATTCGAGATTTAAGGGTCCATCAATCTATTTCTACTATATAGCAGTAGAATGATACCTCTATTTCAGTTTTACCAAGACTGAATTTTCACCTTTCTTAGTATCTGATTGCCCTTAACCTACTAGGACTATTTCCTTTGCCTAGCATCTAGCCAACTTTGATCTATCGAGACTTCTTTTGCCTAGCATATGGTCAACTTTGATACGTTGAGACTTTCTTTGTCTAACATCTGGTCAACTTGACTTGTCAGGACTTTCATTGCTTAGTATCCGATCAACCTTGAACGACCGAGACTTCCTTATTGCTTAACATTCGGTCAACCTTGACATGTTAGGACCTTACCATTGTCTAACATCTGATCAACTTTGACCTACTAGGACTTCACCATTGCCTAGTATCTTGTCAATCTTGACCTATCAAGACTTCATTGCTCTCATGCCTAACATTCGGTCCTCCGTGACTTGTCAGGACTTTACTTCTTGTACCTAACATTTGGTTCTCCATGACCTATGAGGACTTCCATACTGCTTAACATCTGATCCTCTTTGACTAGTTTAGACTTCTCTTATTGTTAAGTGTACGGTTAACCTTAACCCATTTAGACTTCACGTCTCATGCCAAGTGTTCGGTCATTCATGATCCACTTGGACTTCGCCTTTTCCAACTCACTATTAGACTTTCAACCGCCAAATGTCTGATCCTTTATGACTTACTTAGATTTCGTTTCTTATGCCAACTCCTTATTGGACTTTCAATTGCTAATTTTCTAGTCAACTATGACCCACTTGGACTTCTCTCTTATTAACTCTCTGTTGGACTTTCGACTACCAAATGTCTAGTCAATTGTAACCCACTTGGATTTCTCTATTGTCAAGTATCCATTCAACCTTGACCTGCTTAACTTTTCTCTTGGCTATCCATATTCAAATCAATCTTGGTCAACCTAATCAGAGGTTGATTGCACTGATAATCTCCCTCTCCAACACACCCTCCTTCTATTTGGTATCTCGCTCTCATCAACAAATATATTGATCGAAACTCAACTCGAACTAACTCGAGTTTGGTCAACTGAGCTTGGTCAACCTGATCAACCTTAACTAGAGGTCGATTGCACCAATCTTCATAGGTTGTTCATCCATCATCATGTACTTCTCATTTTGCTTCTTTGTCCACATTTTCATTTTCATTTTGATAAGATCTCTATCTATATTTTTTTGTTGTTTATAAAACCTTTTCAATCAATAGCACCATATCAAAATCCAAAAGGAAATAGGTCTCTATCTTCATCTTCCAATGAGTAAAATCTCCATCAAATGTAGCAGCTTGAAGTGGATGTTGGTGCCCCCAGGAGAATGGTGCAATAGTTAGGCTCTCCAATGGATAATCAAGGGATCTAAGGTTCGAATCTCAGCTGCAGCACATTGCATAAAAAATTTTCTCTAGTGAGAAGCGGGCTTAAGAATACCGGTCATTTGGATAAGCTTCATTAGCGCTTTCTGATTTACCCTAGTGGTCGGTGAAAAACTTTCATGGAACCGGAACAATCACCCTAGGTCCGACGTTACCCGACCTAGTTAATCATTTTTTTTTTAAATGGATGTTGATCATCACTCTTTAGATGTTAATCCTTTAAATTTAGAGAACATGTTCTAGTACCAACTATTAGAATGCATGAAGATTAGGAGGGGGAGGGGAGGGTGAATAAATGGTGTCATGGAAGTGTCAATCTTTGCACACAAACACAAAAAAATATAGTCATGAATAGAAGGGGGTGTCCTTTTGCTAGATTGGTCACATCTAGTGTTTTACTATGAAGTATTTTACCAATTCACCCTTTCTCAACAGTTAATGAGATAAACCTCTAGAAAGGATGATTACTCCAATGCAATTTCACAAACTTAGTAAGCTTTAGCTTATAAAAGGATTTATCTTAATAATAAGAACCTCACCTCTCTCTAAGGATGAGAATGAAAGCTAGGTTAGTAAGTAGATTACCAAGGGCTTGATGAGAAAGAAGACTTCAACCGTGTCCAAACCCTTGAAGATTTTGAAGCACTTAAGAACCTTGAGCACATGAAAGCTTAGAAGTAGACATTGAGGCTTAGGTGTTCAAAAGCTCTCTAATAGCTTATAAAAAAAGATCCAATGACACAATTCTAGCTATCTTTGATTAACCAAACAACCAATGAACTAAAATATAATTGTTGAATGTCAATTACTCTCTATCTAGTTGACTATTAGTTAACCAATAGAATATCAATCGACTAAATCATAAATAAAAATATTTTGTTCGCCAACAATTACAACTAGTCAACTGACAGACATCTAATCAAGTAACACTTGAGTGATTTCACATTCACTTAACTTGCAACCATTATAAGCCTATACAAAAGCTATGGAATAAACCAATCGACAAACTATTGTAGGATCGAAAGCACGTGAGATGGGGGGGGGGGGGTGAATCACGTGTTTAAAAAACTTCTCTTTTTATACGGTTTTGAAACTTATTCGGAAAGTTAAAGTACGCAGCAGAAAATTAAAGATAAAAATAGAAAAGACAGAACACGATTGGTTTTACTTGGTTCGGAGCCTTCGCCGACTCCTACTCCAAGGCCCACGACCCTTCAGATCGTATCGCT
>JBBUKS010008379.1:0-12461 GCA_038050645.1 Hedychium gardnerianum | reverse complement strand
AGGAAGGGAGAACGCAAAAACGCGGAGACTGATGCATTAAAAAAATTAAATTTTTGCCACGTCAGGTGTCCACGTTGGCTATCGCCCACGATCGCACATTTAAAGGTGTGCCGGATATCAAAATTATATATATATATATATATACTCTAAAATAAGATGATAAATTGGCATCTTTAATAATTAATTAATTTGTAAAACAATTAAAAATTGTACAAAATGATTATTTACAAAAAATTTAAAATTATATATATATGCTCCTTATATTTAATATGACCACCAAGTAACTAGAACGGTCAATTTAAATTGAACTGTGATCCATTCCACCAAACAAATTAAATGAATTGAGGAAATATTTTATCAACTCATTTAAAATTGAACCTAAACAGATTAGTTAGCACGAGTTGCGAGTAGATTTGTGGTGGGCTCGAGTTAGTCCCCTGGTTGAGAGGATTTTTTTTTTCAAAATTGGACTATAGATTATTGCTAATATGTGTATTTTGTAGTGAAAGTTGTGAATTTTTTATGCCAATTGCTTATACTAATATGTATAAATATGAAATCAATAATTCAAAATTTTATTGGAGATTTTTTTAAAAAAAATTATGAAATCATCAAATTCATTGAATTATAAGGATTTTTCTTTATTCTTTTATTTTTTGATGAGTTGGCTCATCTAACTCACAACTCATCTTGAATTGAATTATAAATTTTTTAGCCCGTCAAGATGACAGACCAGCCTACTCCGCTTTGTTAGATGATAAATTTTTGATGAGCCAACCCTCCCCACCATTGATCAACCCTTCCCGTCATGGACCGATCTGTCTAACAACTCTTCTAAGTGTTATCTATCATTTTAATCATGCACAATAATTTGGGAATGAGGTTGGGTGAGGAAAAATACAAATAAATTTATCTACAAGATCTATAAATAAAACCTTTTTTTATTTACAATTTGAGCCATATATGGTTCACCACACCTAATCTCAAGCCATTTTCATAAATATAGACAAAATTAAGTACAAAAGACTCGAATTTGAAAAAAAAAAACAATAAAAGGTGCTCAAAAATCATTTGTTAAGTTATAATTTAACTTGGTAAAAGAAAAAAGCATTTAATATATTTCTAAGCTAAAATGTCAAATATTTAATGTTATTTATAAAAATTTCTAAATCAATTACTAGCTTATGTTAAATACTAATAATACTTACTAATTCTTTTCAGCAAATTTTTCAAAAATAATATTTTATCAGAAATATTTTGGTTCCTGGTAATTTTTTTCAGGGATAAATACGCACAACCGTAAAGCGCGTTTCTTGTCTTATTCTTAAGCAAGCGCTTGCAGATGTAATTTAACGGCGTCGAGGGAGAAGAAGAGGGAGGAGTTTTCTACTTACGGTGCTTCGCTGTTCGTTCTCGTCTTCTTCGATTCTTCCTTCTCCCTGAAAATAGAAATAAAAGGGACAGAGAGAGGTGGAAGTGGATCGAAATCGGTAGCGAGAGAGCAGAATTCAGACCTCACATTTCCCGGATCATGGCGGCGGTTTGATGTTTTTCTTTCCTTCGACTCTTGCGCGGACTCTCTTTCCTTGTTTCTCTGAGTTGTGAGTCATTTAGTTCTAGTTGAATCTGATTTATTCCTCTCTGGTGTGCCTTTGTCTGTCACCAAGTTGCTAACTTTGATCTGTTTCTGCGATCAAAATTGGATCTTTTTTGGTTTTCTGAGTTGGTTTCTGTTCTGTTCTTTGTTGGATTTGCTGTTTCAGTAAGTTCCAACTTGATCTGGTTTTGTGTTCAGTGTTCTGTTTGGTCGCGCAAATCGAGAGAGGTTTCGCTGATTTTGTGAGAAATGGGAGAGAACTGTGTCTGGGAATGTTCGTGAAATTCCTGCTTTGTGGATCTCGGAGTTGCGATCGTCTCCCAAAGTGCAGGTGTTATTGAATCTTGTCGCCGTTTGTCTTCCGATCGGAGCAGAGAGGATAGCCGGTGGTTTGAGTTCGCCATGGGTTGCGCGGTCTCCAAGCAATCAGGCAGTGGGCGGTGGTCCGGTGGTTTCGGACGCAGCAAGTCGCTTCCCGTCCATTTGGCCCGCGGCGGACGACAGCGGAGCGGGAACGGTCACCACGCCGTCATCCTTACCTCCAGCACCTTCGGCACACTGATGCTCGATCGAGGAGACAACAGCTCTGACGACGAGACAACGGTAAAGGTCTCCACCGACCTCCAGGCGGCAGTGTCGATGGCAGCGATAAAGGCGGGCTGCGCGAGGGAGATCGGCCTCTGTACCGAGACTTGGTCGGAGATGATCGAGCGTCGGATTCCGAAGACTCCGACGGTGACACCGCCCAACGAGCCGGAGGTCATCAATGCATGGGAGCTCATGGCCGGCCTCGAGGACGCCAGCCCCCTCCTCCTCCCTCCCGCTGCCCACCACCGCTCCTTCTCGTTCCACACCACCCGGGAAGCCAATTTCTCTTCGCCGGACTCCGAGTTCACCAGCAGCTACTCGCCCAAGCTGGAATTGATGGATCTCAGCCACGATGATTCTATCTTCTCCGATTTCAGCCCCGAGATTTTGTCCATCTTCCGCGAAGCCGTGAATGAATCCCATTCTGCCCCTCCAGCTCTCAAACCCTACAAAGAAGAAGAAGAAGAAAAGGACGAAGAAGACAACAAGCAGCCCTCTCTCAGCGTTGTTCGAGCAAGAATCAACGAGTTCCAACAAAAAATCGACGCAAAGAAGGTGGCGCCTTCCTGCAAGCGCCCGCCCGGCGGCGAGGGGAAAGTGGTCCTCTACTTCACTAGCCTCCGAGGGATCCGCCAAACCTACGAGGACTGCCGGGCCGTGGACACTGTCCTCAAGGGCTACGGCGTCCGCATCGACGAGCGGGACGTCTCCATGCACGCCGGGTTCAAAGAGGAGCTTATCGGCACACTGGGCCCCGGCTACCGGCTACCGCGAGTTTTCGCCGACTGCCGCTACCTCGGTGGGTCCGACGAGGTGCGGCAGCTCCACGAGGAGGGGAGATTGGGCAAGCTGTTGGAGTGCTGCGAGATGGCCCTGCAGGGGAAGGGAGGCGGCGGCGGCGGGGACGCCGGTTGCGAGGGATGCGGAGACTTGCGCTTCCTCCCTTGCGAGATCTGCTCCGGAAGCTGCAAGGTCTACGTGAAGGAGGACCAAGAAGAAGGCGGGGAGCTCGGCGGAGGCTTCCGGCGCTGCCCGGAATGCAACGAGAACGGGCTCGTTCGATGCTTGCTCTGCCGCTAATTTCCGCTCACGCAGTGTTTGACGTATTGCCTCAACATGTACAGTAAGGAGATGATACCTTTTTAGTGCCTTTCATGCCCCTTTTCCTTCTTATTTTTCGCTTAACAAAACATTCTGTTGTGATTTGAAAGAGATCATATTACTGTTTAATATCACCGTGAAACTTATTGGAATTGAGAAATTAGTTGTCTTCAAGTTTGCAGTAATTAATTATAAAAACAAATTACTAAAAACAAGATTGAAATCTGATAGAATCTCCAAATATATAAGAATAATTACACATCCTTTTCATCAACTATGGCGAAATTAGTTGAGATAGAACTCGAACCACAATTGAAACTAAATAGAAACCAATCAAAGATTAGATCAGCTCATCAAACTATAAACTAATAAATCTAATCAGTTCGTAATTCGACAAGTGCCAATAAGATTTGAATCAAACAAAACAAATCAGTATACAACTTAAGGGGGCGAAATGTGATAAAAAGTTTTGAAACCCACTCTCTAATTGCTAACCTAACTATCAGTATATGAAGCTCATATGAATCTAACACATCTAAGTTTTTCGCATTTTGAAAACTCATGGCATTTCCATCTCATCATTGACGGTACAAATAAGCTATCTTGTTTGTTCTCATCTCAATCTTCATCATCATCGTCATCATTCTGCTCACCATCGTCATCCTCCCCATCCTCATCAGTTTCCTAGTATCAAGGAAAAGAATAATTAGTGACAGATAATCCATACAAAGACCAAAAATTAATAATAAAGACAACAATCACTCTTAATTTGTGATCTGATTATTAATATTAGCAACATACTATGACCCAGAATTACCAAGGAAAATACTAGTGCTCATCATTTTCTGCTTTATCTAACTTACACGACGAGTTTAGAAAAAGGAAAAAAGAAAAGAAATCTGCATTCACTTTCTGAGATAACAGTAGTATACCAAACTCTATGTAAAGATGTTACATTGGAAGTGGCATACCTCTTCATCATCCTCACCATCAAAATCATCTTCATCAATTTCCTGTGCCATCATCAAATATAATGATTTTAATAATTTATTGAATATGAGACTCAATGGAAGATAAATGAGGAGAAAGGAGAGAGAACAGAGGACAGGAAAGACATGTTAATTGACATACATTGTTGAAGTATTTCAAAGGATTAGGCCACAAGTCTTCCTTGATTATCTCAGCCACCTGCAAGTGTGCTTGTAAGAAGAAGGTACTATAAATGAAGAGATTCTATGTAATATAGGATCCGGAAGCAATCATGTTAAAGCCTTTCTTTTAATCGTCTAAAATGGTTAGGGCACACAGACTATTGTTGTGTCTAATTCAGATTAAATGAAAAGCATGAATCTGGAAGAAAATATAAGAAACATTACCTCATCCATCACTCCTGAAAGATTCTCTTGCAGATTCTCATTAAACCAACTGAAGAAACTGTTCAAAATGAATGGGTTAGGATACACAAACATGTGCAGAACATATCCAATTTATCAATTACCAATGATCAAGCTAATAAATGATGCCAATTCATCAATGCAACAAACCAACCCAAGTCCTTGGCAAAAAGAAAGTGTACAACTTGAGCATATCCTCCACTGCACAAATCAAACTTGTCGTGTTGAATCTATGTTCGAGCTAGTCCTAGGTTAAGATGTCTTTTCCAATTTGGCAGAATGATGCTTGAACTAGAACTATGTTACATATTTTTCCACCTTAGCAACTAGTTAGCCAGTCACTTCAACTTCCATTGATACTAGCAAGTCAAATGGCTATTAGATCCAAACTTGAAATACATTTAGTAAGAGTAAACTTAGGACAGAATAGTAGTAATTTCCATATTACTTGACAAGGTATTTTCATATAATGATGTAATTTAATCCCCCTGAAATCATACAACATAAGAAAAAAGGTTCGAAGAGGCAAATGTTCACTCTTTTCAGCATACGGAGCAACCAATACAATAAATTTGTGGTGATTCAGTTCTCAGCTTCTCACCATGCAAATGAGCAAACCTTTACAAGCGGTACCAAACATGAGAGTAAGCAATGACAAAAAAATATGCATATTGAATTCATGTCAACTAGCCAAATAATCAACAGTCACAAAGTAGACAAAAACAATAAATGCAATAAGTATTAAGAAAAAAAATATCAACAATTAATTAATGCATAATGGCACCTTGCACAGTTCATGGAGGAATAAGATTCATTTAGACAATCCCAAGTAAATGGAAAGCACATGGCTTGATGATGAAGAACTAATACATAATGTGCAAAAAAAATTGAGGCATGAGAGCAACACAAGAAAGAACATTTACCTTTCCTCAACAAAGGGGCGTTTACTTCCTTTCTTCTCTTGAACATTACCATTGGCAAGAAGATCCTATAAATAATAGAACAGAAAATTCACACCAACAACCTAAGTTGAAGGAATAGTAGGAATAAATTAAACGTTTGCTGCCCGTACCATGCCTTGCTTCCACCTAATTTTAGTACCAGATATGTTGGTAGTTCCTTCATCAGCAAATGCATATGACTTCGTTAATTTTTTATCCTCAAAATATGGATTTTCAGTGAAGTTCTACATTTGGTATAAACAAATACAATTAATGATGATTAAAGATGAAATGGTTTAGTCATATAAACCAAGATAGATTCAGCTACTGATGCATAGTAACTCACAAATGTAATGGAGTAGCCCATCTTCACATCCTTAAAATCTTCAACTTCTATTGATTGCATGAACTTGAAAACCTGATTTAGAGAATGTCAACTTCAATTAGATTAGTCAAATATACATTGGCTAGGCATATGGTGTAACTTTAAGTGCATTATATGAGTGGACTATGATTTCCTTCATATCACATCTTATTTACCTCTTGATCCTTCTCACTTAGAAGATCACCAAGAGCTGGATGACTCAAGAACTGCACAAAAGTAAAAGATATGACTATAGAGGACTCCCAGAAAACACATTCTAATCAACATAACACCAAAAAGTTACATACTGCAGTTAACCAAAAGTCTGGGATATTTTTGATAATATCTCCCCGCTTGACATACACAGGTCTGCGAACCTCATTGTATTTCTGTTCCACCTCAAAAACTTTATCACTGGCTTCCTCATTGATCTATTAAATAAATAGAATTCCTTGACATCAGCATATGGTTGGAAACAACCCAAAGTATAAAATTTAAAAAAAAAAAGTAAGTTGAACCACTCTATACGAAAATGGCTCAAATGAGTGAATGCATTATACTGAGGGCTCAGGTGCCATATCATTGCATGTTATGCTAATCGAAGCATAGGTGTAATAGTTAAAATTTCCAGAATGTTTGCAACATCTGCTCAATCATCACATGAAAAAAAAAAAGCGCTAGATGAAGAGTGGAAGTTATACAGTTGCTTTTACAATAAGATTCTCTCAGTCCTCCCCATCCAGAGAAGGGAAAAAATATAACAAATAGGTTTATGTATCTAGATAATACGGGACAATCATCTATGATCAAAATGTCAATTTGAAAAGTGAAAACCATACAGATGGAAAGCATATACGCAATTGTGTTTTAAGAAGTCCATATCTAATAGCTACTTAAGCTTCTCAACCATGTTACGCATCAATATGAAGTCGGAGGAACGACAACTGGGCAAAATTTTCAAACAATGATTTTCAATTGAAAAGCAATAATGTAGTTGAAAAAAGGTCTCGCAAACTCTATGTGGTACTAGTAGAAATCCAAACACTAAGCATCAATTCTGCTCAAACAAATGGACAATAGACATTGCTCCATCTAAAATCAAAGAACAACGCACATTGAGAAGTGGCAAAGGATGTCATACAGACATATTTGTTTGGTTAATTGCCTAATTAGAAATTAAAAGAGAATAAAAATCAAAAAAAAATTATCCAAAGCAACAGTCAACCAAAATAAATACAATCAAGTTTAAATCGATTAGTTAACACACTAAATCATAGGAAAAATATAATCTTTGACCGATAACTGATACAAAAATCAATGTAAACCGCCAAGATTAAGAGGACTAAGGGAAAACAATAATTTTTATAAACAAAATTGAGAAAACAGTACAGCCGAAGAAAATAGATAGCGAAGAAACAGAAAAAGGAAAAAAAAAATTACCTTCTCCAGCTCTTCTTGTATCTCCTGGAGCTTCTCGATGTTGAGTACCAGGTCTCCGTCAACGGGCTCTCCCTCAGCCCCGGGCTCTGCAACCTTTGCCTTCTTGCTCTTGTCGGCCGCCATCGCAACGCTCAGCTGCAACCCTGAACCCTAACCCTAATTCCGCTGTTACTGCCCTTGCACGGTGGAACGAACTTGCAATGGCACCGGAAGCAAGACTGCGAGAGCGACCTGCTTCCTTCCGGCCTTGCTAACTATTTATACACATGAAGTAGGAGCTCTATGATGTTTCCCGTCACCATATTGGGTGACGATACCTCGTCCAGAAGAAGAATCTTGGTCGCTAATAATGGTTATTTGATTACTTTAACGGTGTAGATTGTTCTGGGTGGGTCCCAACAGTGTGATCCGGCAGTAGGATATATTTAAAACCCTAACCCTAAAGTGGCGAGAAAAAATGACGCATTTTTTTGGCCGTTGGATGAATCAGTATCCTGCACGATCATGTAAAAAAATCGATCGTATTATATCTATTTATCAATATTTTACTGATCCGCGTACGAACCTATTACTCATTTAGTATATTAAGAGCCCATTTATATTTTCTAAATAAAAATTTTATTTTATTCTCACAATGATTAATATATAAAGTATTATTATCATAAAGTCTGAAAATTAAATCCTGACTAGTAATTAAATTTCTGTCCTCTCTCATCTATTGGTCACTATTCGGACTAGTTAGACTAATCTCCATAATTTATCTCCTTCGTATTAATACTGAGATAGACTAGCAGGCACCGGAGACAAGCGTTTCATTTTTTACCACCATAAATAAAAAAATTATTTTAAATTTTATATAAAATAAAATTCTTGCATAGCTACTTTATTTATTTTCTAAATTTAAATTTTATAAATAATATTTTTTTTAATTTAGAAAATAAAATTCAATTTCTAAATATTAAATAATATATATTTTAATTTTTCTCCCTCCTAAACTCTCTACTATTACAAATATAATAAAAAAAAGAAAAAGAAATTGATGCGGTGAAAAATTATTTTTTAGAATAGCTAATGTGGTGTGTAGTGAAAAATAATTATCTAAATTTAATAAAGTGGATGGTTTATTCTAAATTTTAAAAATATGATAGAGAAACTGGTGTGAATGCTCTAAGATTGAATTATAAAAGTATATAGTACATTTTCATTATATCCTCTTCTTTATTAGCGGTCAACAATTCATTCTGTAAGATCAAAAAAAACGTTGGAGAAGGGAGGGTGAATACGCATATCACTTTTTCGAAAAACTCGAGAGATAACGCAACGAAAAAGAAAAGAAACTCAAGAGCAATGTTAACCCACTTTTTTTTACTTAGTCCATGACCCAGCGACTGATAGTCTAAGGCCCGCGACCTATGATCACTTTTGTCGGACAATCCACTAATAGCTCGAAGGTTACAAAAATCGAATACAAAGTAAATACAAATACTAATGTTACCGACAACTTAAATGAGTAGTAGCTTTGGCATTGGTTGTCGGAGCAGTATTTTGGCGTTGTAGATAGCTTTTCGGAGCAAAATGCGAGTATGAAAGTCGAAGGGAATAATGTCCTGAGGTTGCTGATTGAGCCTTCTTTTATTGACTTATCAAGGCACCTTGATTCATTCCAAGCACCTCAATCGAAGCCTATTTGATCCCCTTTCGTTATTGTTTAACCATATCCAGGCACCTGGATCCCTTCCAAGCGCCTCAAGCACTGATGTGGTGTTGAATGGATGAAACTTTGTCGCTCAAAGTTTATCCCATCCTAGGCGCCTGGAGATCCAGGCACCTGGCGCCTGGGTCCCATCCAGGTGCCTGGATCACCTTAGTCCAGAACACTTATACCTGCATCATAGAGTTAGCACAACAGGTATATAATATTAAGCACAAAATAGTTTGATAGTCTTTGGACTATCTAGTCTTGACTTTTGGGTTTCCAATGAAACCCTAGGTCAAACTGACGTCTATTGTTCCCTCTCGGGGAACGCCTCCTCGCCTACTCCTCTTAAGAGAGATTACCTGTTTCCAAACATCCAGTCACCTAGTCATCCAGACCTGTTTGGACTTTTGCTCAGCATCCGATCTTGACCTTCGAGACTTCCCGCTAAACGTTCGATCCTCAACCCGTCTAGACTTCTGTCTAGCATCCTCAACTCCAGGGCTTCCTGCCTAGCATCCTTTATCCCTAGGACTTCTATCCGATGTCCTTAATTTGCCAAGTCTTTCTGCCCAGTCCCACGGACCAAGACTTTCTTGCCTAGCCGCAACTAGAGCTTCCTTACCTAGCCTCAACTAGGACTTCCCTTGCCTAGCCTCAATTAGGACTTTACTACAAACTTGATCAACATCGTTAGATAATAATTAACCTTAACTTTGAACTTTTGCCAACATCAAAACAGATCCAATTATATGATGTTCCTACCACCAACACATTCATCAATAGTAGATAGTTATAAATAATCAAGTGCATCAATCGATACCTAAATTTATAATGCTAGATTTGTGATCAATAGTTGACTGCCTATAACTTTAAGATTGTGAAGATTTTAAAAATCTATCTCTCAATTTAAGCTGTGAAATCTAAGTTCGAGAGCATGGTTATATTCAAGATGATGTAAGGAGTATAATGAATTTGATTTGAAGTGTTTCGGAGATACCTAAAATCATGAAAGTTTTGGCCAAAACTCACTTATGGCCTTAGGAACTTCAGAATCACTTCAAATCAGAATTATTACATTCTTAGGAACCCCCTGAGTGTAGCTAGGCCCTCAGACATAGATTTCATAGTCTAAATTGAGAGGTGTGGTTTTTTAAAATCTTCACAACCTTAAGATAATTTGGTATAAACTCGTTAAAGGGCTAGATTTGTCATGCTTACTCATCAACATCACCAAATGGTTTTTAAGCAAGGCGTGGAGGGAAGTGTTAGCCTATCTGGGCTTTAGCTAGGAGACCCATTTTAATTTTTTTATATGCAATTGTTCACTCGATCAACTCCAAATCCCCAAATCAAATTTCGCGATTAGCCGAGGGACCTTTTTTATGTGTAACTTCTATCATCGGTCGATCGGTCATAAATTCCCAAACTAAATTTTGCGATCAGCTCTAAATCCCCAAATATGATTTTTGATCCCACCACGGTTGTCGTCAATTGACCACATGAAAAGGAGCATCTCCACCTTCTGAATATTCCCTAGCCGTCAATGTTGATGTGAGATGTTCCCCACTTCCCCTCCTGAATTATTGATGCGGGTTGTTAGACTTTCTCTTGGAATTGATGCATTAATGAAAAGTGAGGGGGAAATGCAATATTTATCCGTTCTCTAGTGGTTTTCATCAAATGATAAATGTAAGTTATGTTATTTGAGTATGCCCATTAGTTAATTATTTGTGTAATTACTTAGGTTATTTTAATGTTATATCAAGAGAGAAAGAGGAAAAATAATATTCTATCATTCTTTAAGCCAAAGAGTTGAGTTTAATAAAAAAAATCTTGAACAGGATCCTAAATTGCATATTTCGATATGACGATATCCTATTAATCATAATGATGAAATTAGACGAGCTTATATCAAAATAGGGTCGTATCAGCCTAAATTGTCAGAATACCTATAGTTTGAATCAGGAAAGCAGCATCGTCGATTTCAATATACATGGTTTTAAAAAAATTCATAGTTAAGAGTACTCTCCTTCAAAGGATGCAATATTTTATTTTTCGTGTTATCTTTTTGAATTAAGTGAAGCACAATAATCTACATTTACATTTGAAGGATTTAGAAGTTGGAAACACGTTAATGATAGAGTCAAGTGTGTCTTATTTTTTAGTGCAAGTAGCACCGATAATTAAACTCGTATTTTGATATCAGATAAAGAGTTTAAAGTTAGACATTATGTATTTGATATGAGTGATAAGCGTGTAGGATATTTGTCATGTAAAGTTCTAGAGGGTCAAGAGGACTGGACACTAGGTAGCAAAGTCTTGTGGATCAGACGGACCAGACACCAAGCAGAAAAAGACCAGATGGATTTGATAGAACACACTTGATGAGTCAACCAGACATCAAGTAAAAAAAGTCGAGGTTGGTCGATCAAATACTAAGTAAAAGAAGTCCAAATAGGTCAGCTGGACCGGATGTTTGGCGAGTAAGTAAGGTAAGTCTTGAAGAGGCTTTTCAGATTTAAAGGCAGTGAGGACGTGTCTCATTTGGGACAAACCACTTAGGTGATGGTCTGACTCGGAAACCAACTTGGATTTCTAAGTTGAGATCAGAAAATAATACTGTTAGATTAGAGCATGCATAAATACATTGTTACTAACTATGTTTTGCAGGGATTATGTTGCTAACTTTATTTTATAGAAAATTAGAGTTTTCAGTTGACTGAATAGGGAGGTTCGGTCAACCGATAGTAAGAGATAAGGTCGAGCTGGATAAGATTCTCGTTCTGATGGAAAGAAGGGAATCGATTTATCGAACCCATGGATCAGTTGACCGAATCTGTAAGGAAACTTTGGTTAGATAAGACAAGATTTGAACTACAAAGGAAACTCTGAGGATCAGTCGACTGATCAAGCTAATTTCGTGAAGAAACAATCTAATCAGATCGTGAACCTAAACGCAGACCTCCAGATCACTAAGGTTCGGTAGACCGATCAGAGGGATCAATTGATCAATAAAGGCATAAATCAAGAGCTAAATCGACGGGATCGAATCGAGTTCAGTCGACTAATCATGGTGATTGATCGACCGATAAAGGGTTTTGAAAGAACCTTGAATCCAGAGGCTCATCATCAAGTTGTCAATAAGCCATTCAAGTTTCTAATCTACGAATCAAGCTCTACTCGTCCGTGCTTCATCTACATTCAACTGTTGGTGCAATTTGCACTAAAAATCTAACCCTAAGGTTTTGATGTATGACAATAGGTTAAAGTTAGAGTGTTACTATTTAACAAGTTGAGCTAAGTGTGCAGGGTTGACTGACTTGACGGATCTAAAGGG
>JBBUKS010008351.1:0-32646 GCA_038050645.1 Hedychium gardnerianum | reverse complement strand
TTGTTGACGTGACACTTTTGGAGGCACTCCGGACGATTGAGAGCGCCTCCATCAGGTTGAGTCGTGATCCGCGGTCAACGTTCGGCTGATTTGACAGCATGCAGGTGCCCCGGTTGACTGGGGGCATCTTGGATGAACTTTGCTACTTATTCGCTCCGCAATGGCTTTCTTCAGCGCTTTCGGGGCGCCCTGGTTGATCCAGGGCGTCCCGATTGATCTGGGGCACCTCAGATGGTCTGGGGTGCCCTGAATGAATAGTCAATTTCAACATTTACTATTCTCAATCCTCTTTCGCTTGGGTGATACTCTGGTCGTCCGGAGTTGAGCTCACTCGAACTCAACTCAATCCTTCTTCTCGAGCAGGTTTCCTCCCGGCTTCTCATCTCTCAGATGCGCTGGGGCGAGTGTTTCGCCTTTTGCCATCAAGGACACACACATTAATTTAAATAAAAATAAATAATACATAAAATAAAGAGACAAAAGAATTACTTGGTTACAACTTGGGTGGTTCTTAATTCAAAGCAAGTAAAAGCACTAAACGAATTTCCTTCTTCGACAAGGGTCGAAGGCGGAGAAACCCCTTACACGAGTTGAAAGCACAAATAGTAAAAACAGAGTTTGGAAGTTAAGAACGAGTGTGTTATCAAAATTAGAGGGCATAACCTCTATTTATAACAAACTAGTAGAAATGACCATTTTGTTGACGTGACACTTTTGGGAGCACTCCGAACGATTGAGAGTGCCTCCATCAGATTGAGTCATGATTCACAGTCAACGTTCGACTGATTTGGCAGCATGGAGGTGCCACGGTTGACTGGGGGCATCTCAGATGAACTTTGTTGCTTATTTGCTCCGTAATGGCTCTTTTTCAGCACTTTCGGGGTGTCCTGGTTGATTCGGGGCACCTCAGATGGTCTGGGGTGCCCCGAATGAATAGTAAATTTCAACATTTACTATTCTCAATCCTCCTTCGCTTGGGTGATGCTCTGGTCGTCTAGAGTTGAGCTCACTTGAATCCAACTCAATCCTTCTTGTCGAGCAGGCTTCCTCTCGGCTTCTCGTCCCTTAGATGCGCCCCGCGCGTCCTTCTCGCTCCACCGATGTACTCTTCCGCAGCTCCTCATCCCTCGGATGCACCGAGCCTGTCGACTCGCTTCCCATGTTATCCTTCTCGTTCGTTGTGTCTTTCACTCGACTTTCTCGTGTTCCTAAGTCCCTGCACACTTAGACACAAGACATCCAACACATAGAGCTTTATTTAACTCGACTGATCAACATCAAAACTAACCCGGGATACTTACAAAAAAACACATGTACAAAATGATAAAACTCAATACAATCTCTTGAAAATGAAGATCACAACGAGACGAAACTAACTATTATCATTTATCAAGAACTAAATGAGCATTTTTAGATACAAAACAAAAGAAAAATAAAATCATATTTTTCATCACCTAAACCAGAACAGTTATAAAGATGAAAGGAAAGGGGAAATCAAAAAATTTATGATCGTAAATACATCTAAATAAAAGATAAATTTAATATCTATCAATGAAGCGAAATGATAAAGGTATCTAACTTGTCATTACTCAAAAATAATAAAATCCTTAATTTTGATCAGATACAATACGGATAAATGCATCAACATTTAAACTTAATCAAGCAAGGAGCATAATAGCATCAACCGGATCAGTGTGATTAGGTATGATTTATTTTCCCAATCTCAATGAGCAAGAGAAGCATATAAAGGGGGAGTTGGAAAAGGGGAAGATAGAGAACTTGAAAAAAAAAATAGCATTTTTATTTTACAATATATGAATAAAAAAATTTTAATTCATGCTCTTACCGATCAGAAGAAAAAACGTCACTAACAAAAAAAAAACGTAACGAGAGAAGACTAGGGTTGAGAGATATTAAAAAGAAATAAATTAGATCTTATAAAATAACATATATAATTAAAAATAAATTTAAAATATTAAAACGAGAGTCCTTTATAGCTTTATCGAACCATAATGAAATCTTTGTAAAATATGAAACTTTGACTAGAGAATGAGATGTAAATATTTCATCACGTGAGTCATATTCTGTTGCATTCTCTTAAAAAAATATATGCATAAATATATTTAATATATTAAAAATAATGAGCCCTAATAAAAATTAAAACCTTAGGCATAAGCCTTAACGACCTATGCTTAAAGTCGGCCCTGAACAAGGCATGGCCGACTTGACTATCACATGAAAGATTTATCGAATTCTAATAAAAATCATGAATATATCCTTTTACATGATGATTTATTTTAATTTTCTAATTTATTCCCTAATGATATGAAATAATCATAAGAGATTACCGGGGATGACAAATTTCACTTTCTCGCCTTGCTTAAATTTGATAAAATTTTCCTCGTAATGATCAACTCAGGGGCTAATTACTTTGACATTTCCTAGTACATAAGGTGGAGAGGGCCAAAAAACTTCATAAATTTCTTCATATTTCTTTGGTGAATTTTATCATCAAGTTAAATCTCTAAAATCTTCCACTGTCAGCAATTATTTAGTTTAATAATAAGCAAATTAGATTTGAAGGACCTAAAGATTGTCAATGGTTTTCCGTTCTAGTTCTCTTGAACTGAATTTTGGGATCACAGTTTTATACAGCAATACAAGAAAGGTAAAAAGAATATGTAATATTTTCAAGAAAACATTGCACCAGATTTTCCTACGGCTCTTGAAAATGCACGAACCCAAAGAAGGAAACAAGTTACACACTCTAACACAGACAATAACATGAAATGGAATACACAAACAATATCAAGCTCAATTGGCTTCTCGCCTAAGCATGTACAACTGGTTGAAGACATTCACACTCGCAGCAAGAATGATCCAATATTCTGCTCTAAGCAATCATGATACAAGCACCGTGTCAGGAAATCTGCCAAGCAAATGGCAGATTACCTCTATAAAAATAAACAATCTAGGAACCATATTTACGACAACAAGAGCAATAACGAGAACATCATATACAAGAGATAAAAGAATTATCACACAGCATTCATGACACTTAATTTCTGTCTTCTGTCATTCTTTGGACAAGGTAACCCAAACATCTCCTGATCACAAAAGATACCGACGGAAATTAAGCAGACAGTAATTTCCTTCCTGTTGGAGCTGGAGGCGCTAATCCTGGTATATCTGGAATGCTCTTGTTGTTCGGATGCACAATCTATCAGTAACAAAAAAAAAGTAAACGATTGTTAAGGCCGCTGCTATCTGATAAGTAAATCTAGGTAACCATAGAAACTTTGTCCATGCCATGCCCCTTCCATTAAGTCATACTGAAACCCGTAGAAATCACAATGCAAACAGAAATATTAAAATGTTTGGAATTCTTTTTAGAATAACTTATTTCTGGTTTTAGTGCTATTAAAACCTCGAACTGCACAATTGACAAATGTTTTAGTAGAGCATATGTGAAGTCCTCCCATGCCTGGATGGAAATGTTGAGAATTATGTTAGCACTTGATAGCCATAGTCAAAGTGTCTATCTTAACTGAATATGTTGTAAGGTTAGATCATCACCACAAGGGTTTTGAGGGGTGAGGTATCCACTACCCAAGTGCCACAATATGCATGCACACTAGAAGATCACCCGAAAATCACCCATCACATAGATATTATTAGTAATAAGCTTGCATAGTATTCAATAGAAGGATAAAATTTATGTAGCCAACCATAAAATATTTGAGACTGACATGGCTTGATGATGACAAAGTTATATGGTGACTGTTAACTTGAACTAGTTAGCAGATGTACTATGCTTTTGTTTAATTGAAAAAATACACTAAAGGACAACCTAGTGCACGAAGCTCCCATCAATACAGAATCCCAGGGAAGGATCTATTATACGCAACCTACCCTGCATTGCAAGAGATTGTTTCCGCGAATATAACCCATGACTTCCAAGTCTCACGGCAGCAACTTTACTGTTGGGCCAAGACTCTCCTTCAATTGAAAAAATGTACTGATCTAGTTTAATTGTTAATCACAATTTTCTATTAAATTTCATTACTAATATACTTAAAAGAGAAATGATCCAGTCTCAAAATAAATGAAAATATGGTCCAGAAGATGCTTGAGAATGCTATAAGAAAAAGTGAGAAGTACCTTCACGATGATCACTGCAATTACACCACAAACTATAAGAAATAGGAAGAGCATGATGCACTTATCAGTAGCAACCTGAAAATAAAAGAATTTACAATCAAGATAGACAAGCTGAATTACGTTGAAATACTGTTAAGAAAATTTAGAATGGGCAAGCAGAAAACAAATGAAAGCCTAGAGAAGGGGAAAGCTAGAAAAAACAGAAACTTACAAACAAACCTGCCTACCAATCTCTTTCACCAACTGAGAAGCCTTCTTGATTGAGAACTGGATAGTGTCCAGCTCATTAGCAATTCGACCCATTTGTTCTGCCTACAAAATCACAGGATTAAATGCACAGCGTACAAGTTAAAAAGAGAAATTTCTACATGCTTTTAAATCCCGTGCTCCCAAGTCCTAAGAGTTAAAGACTCGACCCATGCTTCACTTGCTTGTGCTTAAAGCCATATCATGTAATCACCTTCATGATCCCCATATGTAAAACCCTAGGCTAAATTAATCATTTGTAGAAAATGTATTTATAGGCGGAGACAAGTTCATTAAAGGTATAATTACTAGCCTTTTAAAACTTATGGTCATATAGAAGGCCCAAGCTATATTGCATTCAAAATAGCTTCCAAGAAACTATTTTCTGCATATCTTCAATGCTATACTGCATATTTGATTCAAAACTAAATTTTAATTATTTTGGTCCAGAAAAAGGAGTCAAGAAAAGACTAAGGGAGTAGAGAGATACTAGAAAAAATAAAAATAACAAATCTCATTTTACGTCAAGCACACAAAATTAATGAAGGTGAGACAGAAGCTAATAGTACTTCAACTTGAGATCAGAAAAGAAGATAAAATTTTAAAGGTTGTGAAAATATCATCACTTATTTCTCTTCAAATATGTATTTTTTTTAATTACCATTCTCACCTCTTTTTTCAATCCAACCTTTTTTTTTGTTTAGCACTCCTTTTTTTGGTCCTTTTTAATTCTTTCAGCACATCTGCTCTGTCCTTTCTTCTAAAAACAAACTACCGTTTTTAGAAAAAAAAAAAAATGAGATGATGAAAAGGTGCCAATGACCACTGATCTCAAGATCTTCTAGGACAAGCATGGGGTGCACCAAAGCTGGATGTGGTAGAGGAAATGGAAAAGGTGGCAATGACTATCGATCTAGGGATCTTCAAGTACATGAATGGGGTGCACTGAAGCTGAAGGTGACAATAGGAGGAATTGTCTTTGGCTTCATCCAACTTCCCAAGATGAGCATTAGGCTTGACAGACTAATTGCTGCCTTCACAACTGAGAGTCGCCAAGGGGCTACACAAATGGTTCGGTGAAGGCAAACCCACACAAGAAGGAACCATGAGGGAGGATTTAGGGAGTCAGAGAGTTATTGTTGCTGGTGTGAAGGCACAGTCTGGGTGTTGGGTGTTGGAAATTTCAATGAGAAGCAGGGATTGCAACAAGGGGTGAGAAACTGATTCATGTCAGTCATGGTCGAGTACATAACAAACCACTAAAGAAAAAGAGCTATAGATGAGAGGCACAAAATATATTCTTAAACTAAACCAAAAAGAAATCCCTATCATCCAAATGATACCTTCGACAAAATATTTTCTTTAAAAAACAGAAGCAAGGACTAGAGCCGACAATTTATACATGCTAAATTCATACAGATAAATGAGTAGGGGACTTCTGTAGGAATGTTAATTTTAGGTAAGTTACCTGGCCCTTAAGATTAGCAGCAGTTTGAGTACCTACTTCGATGGTTTGCTCGACAACCTGTGAGAACATCCTATATATCAAAAATGATTCCAAAAGATAAGAAAAGTCACGTGAAGTTTAGTGTTTCACCATCTTTGATCGTTCAATAGCTTGATCAGTCTCATCCATCTGCTTCCTTCCGGCATATATGAGCTCTTGATTAGACATCTCTACAAGAACCAATATATCACATAGTAATAGGAAAAAGAATCAAAGAGCAAAATAGGAAACCATAATATTTGGGAAAACTATTCAAGTAATTATAGTGTATCAACCCCAATTTTGTAGTCCATTTAAATGATCTGTTCAGAAAAGGGTTGATCAATGCTCAACATCCAAGCTCGGTGACCAGAAGCAGAAGGTATCCATCCAACTAAATAGTAAGATGGATGGAGAATTTTAAAAATCTATCTTTCCACTCATCCATGCAACCTTTTTGGTCTAAATAAACAAAACCTAAGAGTCACCTTTGTTTCTATAAATAAGAAAAGATGCATAATTTGTATCTAGTTAGTGAATGGGCAAATGATTCTCCATAATCCTCTCTTCCCTTCAATTTACTTTTGCCAACAGGTCAGAGACAGATAGGACAGCCACATGGGGTGGGGTAATAATTTGAAGACAATACTGGATCAGAAATAATTTGAAGACACTAAAAACAACACTCTAGAAATACTATGTTGATGTGCCCCTGATGCTTCAGAGGAAGAAACTGATTACCTGATGCCATCTTAACGTTGTCCTCAGCTACAGGGTCACTGGTTCCAGCACCCATATCAAAGAGTTCAACTCTTTTATTACCAAGGCTACTTTGGTACCTAATATTCATTAGCAATAGATTTAGATGAAGAAACAATGGGAACCATTTGTCATTCAAGAGATGTTTTACTGATTACTATGTAATAATATTTCATTACCCTTTGTTTACATTTCTCTCAAAGATAGCTGTACAGGAAAGAAATAAATTTTATAAGAGAAAATGTCAAGGATGCTACTGTTAGATTGATTCAATGCTATACAATATGGACAATGTTGTAGTTACCATTATTGATGTAAATGATAAATAAAGAAGCATTTGGCATCAGACAATAAATAGGATAGGAACAATAATTTACATGCACAAGAAAATGGTTATTTTGGGCAGGGCATTTCTGAAATTGGACATGAAAAAAAGTAAAAGAGGTGTTTCACAAAAAAAAGCTTTGACAGAAATGGCTGAGTTTTATTTTAGCTGAGGATTTTAGATGAGAAGAAAAGAGAAATCAAATGGGTTAGAGAAGTCAGTAGCTAAACCATACGTATATAAGTCTCTCACAAAGTAACAAAGTATTATAAAGAATGAGAGACTATCTACTGTAACGATCGAAATAATCAAGCCTGTTCCTACATAGAATCAGGTGAGGATCATGCATTAAGATTGTAGAATCGGATCAAAAGCTCTTGAGGTTCTACTTCTAATAAAATCTAATATTGTTCCAAGCAAAAGAAATGAAAATTTGATACTAGTATCTTATTGTTGGTGTTCATCTCAATTTCAACACATAATAAAAACCCACTAACAGTTAAAAGACACTGTACCTTGAATTTACAGTTAAGAAATCTATACAAATGATTCCTTATCTACATAAAGATACATAAAGATTCTTAATAATGTACCTAAATGCCAGTTTAAATAAATTTGGATTAAATATTCATAATAACCTAAATATATCAATGATCTCTGTTCATTAACATTTTTTTATTAGCAAAATAATATACTTATGGAGCATCATGATCCTTCTCCTCATGAACATTTCCCCCAATCCCTGATGAATAGGGATGATCCTCTCTCTAACCCGAGGCAGCCATCATCTTCAACGTCTACATCGAGCACCAGGCAAGAAGCAGACCTCATTGACTCATCCTCCCCATCCTCACATGTTAGGATCTTGCTGACTGTCCATGTCAACAAAACCCATCGTCCCACCCCTCCATCACAATTTCTTCCTTCTGCTTCACATTTTTTTTTTCTGTGTAACCTAGTTTCCTCTTGCTTCCTTTGTCTACAAGCAGAGTGACGACCCTTTATTCTTTCTTTTCACTTGCGGGATGTGGGTTCTCTCATCCCTCATGCCGCAAGTGGAGATATGAGAGCTTCGGCATAACCGACAACTCTCCCATGAGCCACAACCTTTCAATTTTCCAGGTATGATCAAGATTGAATTCTACAATTTGCTAGCTTTCAGCTCCGCCTTCAAACTTTCCTGTTCCCTCAACTTTCTGCAGTAATTTGTGCTCCATCAACAATGAACAACATTTGTCTCGTTATTTCACAGCCTCGTTGCCTGCCTTTCATTTTGGTAATATGATCTTTTGAGAGGAGGAGCTTACCAATACACCCTATATTGCCTACATAACCATATAAAAGGTGTTCATGGTTTTATCTTGGTTTGCAGAACTTATATAGACCAGGTGCTTTTTAGATCTTTGCCTTGTGAGTACCTCAGGCAAATTCTGCACTATTTTGGATCTCTACTTAAATCAAGTGAAGGATCTCTACTTAAATCAAGTGAATCTCATGGAAAATAATCCAACCACCACAAGGCAATGGGAGAAGGATGATTGTAGCCTCTGTATCAATCACAGACCCTCCATTGCTGGGGATTGAAGAAAAAAATCAAGAAAAGAATGGTGACTCTTACTATATTGAGAAGGAAAAAGTAATTGAACAGTACAGTGAAAACTATATATAAGACTTAGCATATTAACTAATTATCCAATAAGTAAGGCGAGGCAATGCAATAGTGAGATAAAAACTAGAAAAAATTCGAAACATATGCTTTTTCCTCAAGGCTACAATGTTGAGAGAACATTGAAGACTGAAAATCATGAAATTTAGGAGGAAAGCAACATTAACGAGAACAGCATTCCAAAACATACGTTTTCCTCAAGGCCACATATGAGTTGAGTTCCTTGATCTGGAATAACCAAGTTCGATTAGTTATAATTAGCAAAAAGAACATAAAAGGGAAAATGAAAAACAAGAAGTAGATTACCCACCATGGTCTGCTTCTTCTCATTGAGTTTTTTATTAACCTCTGGAGGATTTTGATTCTCTTGATTCTTAAGTTCTTGATCATATTCTTTAATTAACCTGTAAAAAAATAATATATTAAATTCTGAAAAGTTCCTACTGGTGATAAAAACAGAATATGTATGCAAGAAATCTAGGTCAATAAGCATAAGTCATGAACATAACAAGTTATAGGACACTAACATTAAAACCATATATATATATATATATATATATCAAGTCTATGAGATCTTAAAGTGGAAGAAAGGTTAAGTCACTTACCGTTTGCATTCCCTCATCTTGCCAGTAAGCTCTTCCAACTGTTTAGACTGTCTGTTAGGATCTTTAATATTATCCAATTTCTGGAATCCATTCCTGCAAAACATAAAATCAAGAGGAAAGAAAATTGTTGGTGTGGTAAGATTAAAGAAGCTATAAAGAAAACGGAGCAGGTAACAGTGTAGGTTTATATGATATTCCTATTGAAGTTTGGAAGAGTTTAGGAAATCAAACTTTAATTTGGTAAACAAAGTTATCCAATAAAAATTTGACAATTAAAAAAATTCCTGAAGAATGAAGGGGGAAAAAAATACTAATCTCTAAGATTAAAAGTAATGTGCAATGTTATTCTAATTAGAGAGGTATTAAGAAGATGAGTCATACTACGAATCCTTGGGAAAGAATTATTGAGAGGAGAATATTGGATGAGACAATCATTTCTAAAAATCAATTAGGTTTCACATTTGGAAGATCAACTACAGACATAATTTATTTGATAAGACAACCAATGGAAAATTATAGAGAAAAGAGCATGAATTTGCACATAATTTTTATTGATTTAGAAAAACTTTATGATAGAGTCCTTAGACAACTACGTGGTGGGTTTTGAAAAAGAAAGAAATATCTTGTAATTATATTGATATGATAAAAAAAAATGTATTAAAATGTTGTTATTGTTAGAGCCGCCATCAAGTGTGACAAATGATTTTCCTATTGTTGTAAGTTTACATCAAAGAATCAATTCTAAGTTTTTACCTTTTCATATTAGTATTAGATGATCAGCAAAATCATGTTTATAGCAAACTTCTTTGGAGTACACTATTCGCAGAAAATGAAAATGTAATTAGATTAATTAAAGCTTAATTTTGGAGAAAATTTTTAAAAATTAAAGACTTTAAGATTTGAGCAAAATCTTAATATATGAAATGTCAGTACCAAGAAATTTTTTTATGAGATAGTTAAGATGGGATAAAGGCTTGGTTGTTATTGTTGTTGTATAATTAAGATGGAAAGACATCAAATTGAGATAGTTAAGAAGGAAAGACATGAAATCCTTATAAGCAAGAATTCTAGGAATCTTGAATATGTTATTCATTAAGAATAGGATATTATTGAATACATTATTCAGTAACTCTACAAAGTATATATATAGTAATGTTCGAGAGCATCATGTTGATGATCCCAAATGGTCAAGACAAAGACAGCTTGATGGATTCAGTATAATCCTTCCATTGATGTAAGCATGAAAAGGAAATAATTTACATGGAAAAAGGAATCAAAATCAAGTCAATTACTTAAAATCTCAAAGCTATAACAAGCAATAGCAGTAAAAATGTGGGGCAAGCAAAGGAAAATATGAAAATATGCATACCCTTAAGAAGAAGATAAAATTACAGATGAAAAAAATATCATACAAACATATATATTAAAGTTGATTGGCTAATCAACTTATCCTAAAATCTTGAACACTTAGAAAAGAAACGAATTTAATATTGTATAGGATTTGCACAAATTTAATCTAATGTTCCGTTCCCCATAAAAAGATTTAAGATATGATATCATATTTATTTTGAAGCATTAAGGAGACAATTTCTGGTTTAACAACACACTATCACAATAAGGAAAATCCTGAATAGAAGAGCATAGGATGATTCTTTTCAGTAACAACTTTGATCTAATTCCTACAAAGAGTGCGACAAATAGATCAATTGTGGAATGCAAATTCCAAAGTTATGCACGAACTTACATATTCTTGCAATTTGTTTACTTATACGTTGATCCACTGCCACTATATTATTTTACTCTTTTGAAAAAAAATCTAAATTATCTCAAATAAATTTGCTGCAGTTGCACCAACGGTAAGTCTTCTCCAAACGAATTTTACTAGTTTAGTTACATTTCATTAGTTATTTTACATGTATGTAACATGGTTCACATAATTTCAACCAACTTCAACTAGAATGTGAACATATTTTAACAAAATTGAATTTAGATTATTAGTCATCTGAAATAGCATTATGTTTTTCTTTGTTATGTTACCATAGTTTGTCAGATATTTGAGATTTCAGAGTTCTAACATACTTGAAGTTTGAATGATGGTGTCCATTGACTCCATTCATAATTTTAGCTATTAATGTAGTGTAAACTTTCTTGAGATTGGAACTTTATCCTAATTTTCCCAGATATTATCTATGCCAATTTATGGTCAAGCAGGCAATACACACTATCCTGATCTCCCCGTAGATTAGCATTTGGTTATGATCTTAGAAGCTTTTTGGAAAAATAAAACAAAACAAAACATAATAAACAAAACCAGCAATGCCCACAGTGATCTCAGAATTCCCTTGTTTCGTGCTTTTGGCCTGCACGTATGAAATTAGAGTTTGCAGTTGGTCAAGGACAAAGAATCCAAAACAGATCATCGTCCGTCCAGATAAAACTAATTCCTCAATGTGTCTTATATTTTAACTAAGTTATAGAGAAACAGAGATCCATCTGAGTATTCTAAAGAAAGAAGCAAATTTCCATATGATAATCACATTCATTGCCATGTCATGTGCAGTTCGACGACGTAACAACAAGAACAATGACGAATCAACATATCACGCGGAAGAACTCCTAGGGAAATCAAATCTTACTGAAGTGCTCGGAAGATGTCTTGGATCTTGCCATCGATCTCTTCAAGCTCCGGGCTCATCGGTAGATCGCTCGACATTGCTCTCCACGAGTAAACAAAAGGCCAACGGTCGAGAACTCTTCAAGATTCCGCCTCCTTAAACCTGACTTGAGAGATCTCTTCCTCGGATCCAAGCCGCCTCACCGCCTCCAACAAGGGGCGAGAAGGGTTTCAGTTCCCATCAATAGACGAACAATGCCGATCACCGAAAGGGAGACGAGAAGGAAGAGAAGAGGGTTGCTAGGGCTCGCTCCCTGCCTAGTTCCCTACGAACTCCCATTCGTGGCACGAAGCATCTGGCCACGAGACTTTTTTCCGCTTGGTTGCGACCCTAACGTGCATCGAGACGACGAGGAAAAAAATAATAATAATAATATTAAATAGCTGATCATGTGGCGGAGGGGTAGTGCTTGCGGTCGACGACAGGGTGGATGAGGCGGATGTGAGCTGTTCGTTCTGTTGGGACCTGCCCAACAGAACTTAGATGAGCATTCCCTTATGCGGGGCCCGCCTTGGAAAATAGCTCATTGCCCACTCGGGCCATTCCTCAGGTTGCATTAACTCGGGAAACGTTTTCCACGGGAAAAGGACGATTTTGCATTTTTTTTAATTTTTTTTTTTTACAGGTGCATGTGAAACTCGTAAAATTTAATAACTCATAATCCAAAATAATTAAATTAAAAGACTATTTATATTAATTTTTCCATCGTATTTTTTAATTTTTTTAAAAAAATCACTTACTTATTAAATTTAAATAATTATTTTTTATTATACATCACATCAATTACTTAAAAAATCAGTTTTTATTATATCAATTTCTCTATCTTTATCTTTTTATTATTTTCTTCTCTCTTTCATTTTTTATTATTATTATATTTATAATAATAAAAAATTTAAAAAGGAGAGAAATTAAAAAAAGAATATTATTTTATTTTTAGAATAGAGAATTTCATTTTCTATTAATAAAGAAATACTATAGTATAAATCTAAATTTAGAGAATTGAAAAAAAATATGGTGCAACTGATCTTTTGATAAAAAATATAAATTTTAGGATAATAATTAGTTTTACATAAGTTGATATGGATGCTTTTAAATTATTGAAAAAATATTGAACCACGTAATTAAAATTATAGAATATTCAAATCATATAGATAAAATTTAAAATTACCAAATTATAAATCCAATTCCACTTTTACCTCTATATTCTTCGTCTATCCTCAATCGATTATTACAGTGTAGTAATTGATTTGGACATTATTTATCAGCATAATAATTTTCTGAATCGAATGTTATACCGTAGTAATCGATTAATAAATTCGATTCTTATTTAAAAAATTATTACTCTCAATATGACGTATGAAAATGATATTTCAGGACATGAATATAATTAGAAGAACTAGAGGAATATATAGAATTCAGTTTCATATCATTTCGAGTTCTCTACGTCCATCAACTGATTTCGATCAAAATCAACTGATGGACCCAGAGAGCTCGGAATGATATGGAATCAGGTCATATATGCTCATTTAGTTCTCTTAATTATATTTATGCCCTCAAACATCATTTACATATATCATATTGAGAGCAGTAATTTTTTGAACACGAATTTGATTTTTTAATCGATTACTATAGTATAGCGATCGATTCGGACACATTCGTGTTCAAAAAATTATTATTTTCAATATAACATATGAAAATGATGTTTAAGGGGTATGAATAATTGATGTAGTGGATAAGGGGGCCTACTCGTGGCAGGGTCAAATCAGAAGTCAAGCCACTTGATCAAAAGTCAAACCGAGGTGAAAGTCAAAGTGGACCCTAGACGACCGACTCAATCTTAGAGAGCTCAGGTCACCAGACTCCTTTGGTGCAGACTACTCGACTCCTCAAACTCAGTCATTCGATTCTTTGGGATTGGCTTAACCGACTCCTCAGGGTCAGCACACCAAAATCGTCAGACTCGATGCACTCAACTCCTCAAACTCAGTCACCCAACTCTTCGGGATCGGCTCACCCGACTCGGGGTCAGCACACCAGCTTCTTCAGACTCGGTTCACTCGACTCCTCAAACTCAATCACCCAACTCTTCGGGATCGACTCACCCGACTCCTCGGGATCAACCCACTAGACTTTTTCGGCTTGATCTCACCTCCTCATTCGTCCCCGACTCAGGCTTGTACCCCACATAACTTGTTGGAGACGTGGGAGGCGTGTGGATAATGAAACAAGGTAACTGCTTCATTCATAGAACCGTTTTTCTTGGAGAACGTGGAAAAATTGAATCACATATCCTAGAGAATGTGTGTAATGGAAGCAGACATTTTAGAACGTGTGTAGTGAATGGAAGCGCATGTCCTGGAGAGACGTGCACATTCACAGCCCTATAAAGAGTCGTCCGCTTCCGCAGGCACAAGTGCATAGAGACGATCATCTAAACTCTTCTACCACTTCACAACTTTTATCTTTCCCTACCCCTATGTTGACTTGAGCGTCGGAGTGATTACGCCGAGTCCAACCTCGACACTCATTCTAACCTTCGGTTAGTGTTGTCGATATCCTAGGCATTTTTTTTATCACTAAAGCATCCAAGATTTCCCCCTTGGCAGTCGCCTCCCATTAACTCATCAGATCGCGATCTCAGACAAGAACAAATATAATCAAGAGAATTAGACGAATACATAAAACTTGGTTCATATCATTCCGAGGTCCATCAGCTGATTTCAGCCAAAATTGGCTAATAGACCTAGAAAGCTCAGTTGATGAACCTATATATTCTTCTAGTTTTCCAGATTATATTCATGCCGTTAAATATTATTTTCATATGATAATGTGGTTTAGTAATTTAACGTAAAACATGAAAATTATACCCACGTTAAATTACCTTATTCAAAATTTATATATTTTCATACTATCATTGTCCATCTTTAATACCACTCAACCATTCCGCCACTTATTATTATTATCATTATTTTAATCTTCCAACTCTTTGAACTAATTAATTCTTTTTTTTATTAATCCAAATATCTAATTTTTTAAATTGACTAATTTTGAAGGCGATCGATTTAATCCCACGAAAGTTTTTCATCGACTAGAGCCGACTCTAGACTTTGAAGGGTCCGGTGAAAAAAAAAGTCCTTTGTATTCATATAAAACTAATAAAATCAATGCTATAAAAATAATTTCATCAACAGAACACATAAACTGAGATTTATAATAATGAAAGATATTATATTCCATATTACTAATAATCAATATTATTATGTCATAGAAAATGGAAGTAAACTATTATAATTAACTATGAAAAATTAATCTTTTATATTTTTATCATCAAAGTGATCAATCAATCTTTCATAATTAAGTTTTTCTAGAAACTCACTCTAATCGAAATCATAACTAATGTATTCAGTTATGTTTGGGTCATGGTTGATATCAAATAAGATTTCAACAATTTCAATTTAGAAAAACTTTTTTGTACAGATGTAATAGTTACTGGAATAGTCAATAATATTTTGTATGTAATGAATAATAAATATTAGACAAACACTTATCATGTCTTGATAGATGATTTTTTTTACTCTCGGAGCTATGGTGCAGCGGAAGGACGTTAAGTTATCACACATGTATTCATAGTTTGATCCCCAGTTATGGTGCATTTACAGAATTTTTTTCTCCAAATAGGACGTGCAATCACAGGATGTTGGGCTTCTGGGTTGCCCGTCACAAGCGCTTCCCGATTTACTTTGGCAGTCGGTAGAAAACTTCCGTGGGGTTGGGCTGATCACTCCAGGTTTGATGTTACCTGATTTAATATTTTTTTTCCTAATAGATACTTTTTAGAAGAAGACATTCTAATTTTTTATAAAAAAATTAAATAAAATTCTCAAACAATCACTTATTATAGACGACCAACATTTATTTTAAAATTCTCATTTTAGCTTTAACGATACTAAACTAGAATTTAAACAACTAGTTTTCAAAATCCTCTAAAATTTCCAAAAAATTATACATTAAATTTTCAAATATCGTATTTGACAATTCTAATACATCGACACTCCAAAATTAAATTATTCAATGCTAAAATATGCAAAAATCATCCGAATAAATAATTTAAAATTTTAAATTTTTTAATTATCATTGAAGATCGATTTTGACTATCCAAATTCTAAAAAACCTACTTTCAAATTAAAATAGCTAAATAAACTTTAACTCGAAACAAAAATTCGACCTTGACACTCGATTTGTGTTGAAACGAACAACTTTCAGAGTAAAAGCTTCAATATCTATACAACAGCACAATACAACACAACTAATCAGTAATCAATCACATCTCATAAGTTTCAAATTAAAATCAAAGAATAAACTTGGATTTTTCTCACCTCGCAAAATAAGCTTGGAATTTCACTTTCTAAAGGTAGAAATCAACCTAAAACCTCATAAAAGACACGAACCTAGGTTGTACAATAGTTAGCAACAACGAATAAGATGACACGCACGGCGGAGATGCACTATGAGGGTGACGAGTCAAGCTTGGAGTTGAGGATTTCTGTATAATTTTGGTATCAAAATGTATTCCAAGCTGAGTTCTATCCAAAATTGTAATCAATTTTTAATTTTCGATGGTTGACAACTTGAAGGGACGATGAGGATTTGAGAAATTTTAGGATTTTTTTTAATTGAGAGTAAATGATTGTGAAAAAAGATAAATTTTAATTTGTTTTATTAGGTTTTATTAGAAAAAATAAAAAAAATTTGAGCCCGTCGGAGGTGGGGTCTATGCGACGGTCTCATCTTGACTAACCCAGGTCGATTTTATTATTGATTATCAAAGTAAATTTAAAAATATAAATATTTCGTCATCCAATATATAACGTTTTAAATTTTTTATTTAATAAAATTCATAATTGTGATTTAAATTATGAATACTTAAGTACCGTAGCGCGACTTAGTATTATTATTATTCAATACGACTGTTAGTTGTGTCTACAATAAGTTGAGCGTACTTTTCATAGTCGTTGGAACATTAATGTGACGATTTTAAGATTCGGCATGCATTTTTATACCTTCCTTCCTCCTTTACGGATATGCCTATTTTTAGCCAACATCCAATCCGGGAGCCGATGGGTCCAGACTAATCTAAACTACTCAAGTGGCGATACGCATGTGCCAGCAGGCTTAAGTGGTGCGCGTCTGCTAAAGTGTTCCCTCCCGGGGGCAGGTGCTATCGCTTCTCGATCAGCGTCGGATCAGTCCCTGGGCCCGTCATGTCATGCATCCAACGGTGATCCGTCGTTTAAAGCACTTAATCCCCAGGGAGTACATAATATCCTAATTCCTGAACGTTGCCACCACTATGGTTGTCGCACGCAGTTTCGTACCTTTTCGGTGAAAGAGATCCCACTTGCATATCCAATGGCACACCCGGTAGTGGAATGCGTACGTAACGCATCACCCTCCTCCACTTTGTCGTCGTCGGCAGAGTCATCCACTTTTGGTGTCCGCGGCGCTTACTGCTTCCCCCTTTCGTCGTCTGCTGCTGACGCTGTCTTCCTCCTTCCCCACTCGACCAGGAAAGCGAGCAACCGATTAAAAGAAAGCGGAGATCCAATGAGGGATTCGGCATAGCCATCGCCCACCGCCGGCTACAATCGGGGAGATGAAGAAGGCCTGATTGAGGATCGAATTGAGAAGGAGAAGGGGACTGAAGAAGGAGTAAGTTGGGGATGAGAGGAGTCGTGCCGTGTATACGATGAAGAACCTCCTCAAGAAGCTCCATATCGTGCCGAGTCACTCGGAAGACGGGGAAGCATCGCCCTCGCCTTCCTCCTCCCCGATAAGAGTATGCCCCTCTGCCACCGGCGCCAAGGCACCCCACTCTCAACCCGAGCAGAAGCCCTTATCCGGTTTCAGCAACTGGTTGAATTCGGTCTCTGGTAGGCAAGCCATTACCCCTCCCTCCTCCTCTTCTTCCTCCTCTTCCTCGTCGTTTGCTATCGGGCAGAGAGTGGATCAGAGGGAATTGCCGAGTGCGGTTTCCTTGGTCGCTTCCGAGGTGCTATCTAATGCACCTGCTGAAGATTCCGAGTCGAGCAAGCCTACGGACCAAGAAATGAACGAGGAGTACCAAATCCAGCTCGCCCTTGAGCTTAGCGCAAGAGAGGATCCGGAGGCGGCCCAGATCGAGGCTGTGAAGCAGATTAGTCTGGGTTCCTTCCCACCGGAGAACTCCCCAGCGGAAATCCTTTCTTATCGATACTGGGTTAACTTCTTCGAGCTCTCTTGTCTCATTATGTCCTCTCTAATGACTCATGCTCTATCTGTTTGCGCATAGTTAAATGTTTCTGAATTGCATGCCACCGTTATAGTGTTCTTATTATTCGTTATTTATTTATTTATTTGTTGATGTTTGTTATTTTGTTATGCTTCAAGGCTCTTATTTGACACTTCAGAATCGTTCTTGTTGGGTAGCCAGTCTAAGATTTGTTAATCAATTTGTCTTATTGTCTTTAGTTCTTATTCAAGTTAAAAAAATTTATTCGGTCTTACTCTAGCAATGCTTGTCCTTGATGATTAGTATGAATTCCACCCACCATTGAATTTTCATCCATATTGATCAGCTAGTGATGATTAATGGGTTTTTCTTTAACAAGGAAACTATGTTCTTCCCGATTAAGATGTTTCAGTCCTAAACTATGTTTTATTGTTACAATGAATCTGTTACAGAGGTGAATGCCATGTGTGGTTTGCTATGGCCATCATATTTTATATCTACCACCACTGTTGAATTTGCAATCATCAGCACAAGATATTGTTAGGGTTTTATTGCAAATTACCTAACTCAATAGTTTATTTGCACAAATTTAAGTCTATAGTTTTATATTTTAATATGCCCTTACAACCGAATTGGACTGAGCTTAAATATTGAAGGAGATTTCAACCATGTGTTGGATTTCATTCTCCCTCCAAATTCTAGATATGGTACTAAAGTTCCCCTTGAGAATCCAATAACTCTCCTTCCTTTTCCTATCTTTGAAAACTTTTTCAACAACATTTTTTATTTTGAAAATTCCAACACTTTTCCTTTGTTGCCGATTTTCTTTTTCATCCATCATTTTATTTATTAGTTGTAAGATTAAATGAAAACTAATCTCTCTCTCTTTCTCTCAAAACATATCTTCTTCCTCTTTGTCTTCTGAAGGAGTAGTTGTTGAATCTTTATCTTTTTCCAAATCCTTGTCTTGTTTGCTTTCTTTAAGTTATAATGGACCTGATAATGGATTTTACCCTTAATCTTTTCCAACAGTTGTTTCTTTTTAATTTTTTTTTTCTCTTAGCGATGCCAATATTAGAATGTTATTCCCTTTTAGCATTTTCTCCCATGCTGACTTTCTCCAATTTTCCTTTCCTCACTTTTAGAGTAAATACCAGAATTATAATTTTTCTTTTCCCAATAATCTGTTGTTTTCCATATCTTCACCTGATACCTTAGTCGGTTCTTTTTTTTTTTCTTTTTTTCAAATTTCTGTATTAAGTCAGGCATATCTATGCTCTAGCATGATTTAGTTTGCTTAACCATGTTATAAAATGTTTATATCCTAATTTCACTTTTGTAACTCCTGGTAGTATTTATTTGGTGCTCATATGTGTTAGAATCTCATTTGCGTGTTGTGCGATCAGTGTAGACCAATGTAGTTTATACCACTATTTGTGACTAGTCTAATTTAATTTTGTGTGTGGAATTTTTCACCCTATGATTGCATTTTTCTGATCATTGCAAGCAAATATTCTTCAGCTATACTGATTTCTTGCTAGTGATGCAACTGATATCATCCATTTTCAGCTTTTACTAACTCATTGACATTTCTGATTTCGTTGTCATTGACAGAGTTATAATGTTCTTGATTATGACGACAAGATCTTGGATGGTTTCTATGATCTTTATCCTGCTTCAATTGGGTCAACATTTTCAGAAATGCCTTCCCTTATGTATTTGCAACAAATACCAATCTCTGACAATATTGGTTGGGAAGCTGCATTGGTAAACAAGAAAGAAGATGCTGACCTTTCCAAACTTGAACAGAAAGTGTTACTAATGGCTAAAAAGTTAGGGGCTGATTCTTCAGACTTGGTGCAGAAGGTTGCCTTTTTAGTAGCTCACTATATGGGTGGAAAGGTTTCTGATCCTGAAAGCATGTTGAATTCATATCAGAATCATAGACACTATTTAATATCAACTACTGGAAGCATTGTGCTTTCCCTTGGACATCTGACGGTCGGTTTAGCCCGTCATCGTGCTTTAATGTTCAAGGTTAGCATCTCTTTGCCTTTTAATCTTTTTAATAGCTTTATAAGAAATTGTCTTAGCTTACTGTGTATAGTTGCAAATATGTATCTTAATTTTGCAATAAAAGATTAGCTAAGTACACCTAAAACTTGTGTTAATGGAATACCATCGTTAGTTATCTAGGAAGGTACAAAATAATTCCACACTTATGGAATCTATTTATTAGTCCTCTCATTTCCTGCAAAAGTAACAATTGCTTTTGAGTCTACTTATATACAAAGCCATTGAGTTCCTTGATAAAAATTGACAATTGATATTGAGATTTGTGCTTTGCTATGACAAAGATTAAGGAGTTTGTTTGTTGGGTGTTTGTTGATCGACTTGACAAAATTATTTTTCAAAATTTGCACTCAGAAAGATTTATGGTGTTGATTACTTTGAGCATTCTCTCTTATCGCTCTTCTCAATTCACTTATTTTAATGAATGTTTCAGATATATATCAATTTTTTTTTTTCAGTTGACAATCTTTCTGAATGGCGTAAAAGGATTCATATAGCCGACCCCACATAGTGGGATAAGGCTCGGTTGTTGTTGTTGTTGTTGTTGTTGACAATCTTTCTGAAGAAGTTCATACAGAGGAACCTACAAATAATTCCTTGAACGTGGTTTGAAATGTTTTGTGAAGCCATCACTAAAAAGTTGGTTTTAAGTGAAGAAAACCAGATAATTTAGTTTTTGTCTGGTGGCACTATCAGAATTGTAATTTGACAATTATCTTGATGCCATTTTTTTAATAGAAATTGATGGGCATCATAGATATTTAGTAATTGGTGTTGTCGCTCATTTCTCACAAAAGACTAAAAGGTGCTACTGGGATGCAATATTAAGAATTTAGTAGTATATTAAAAGATGTTCAATGAAAGATTTATTTTATAAGGAGTACGACAATCTAAATATTGAAGTATTTTTTTTTCTTGATTATGTTGAAATCTATTATTTATAGAAGGGTTACTTCAGAATTTTGTATATATCTCGAGGCAATTTGGTAACATGACAAACAACAACAGTGTTATATCTCAATTTAATGAGAAGTAGAATATGGAGAAAGGATATCCAAAATCTGTGCAATGATGTATATTAAGTCTTTACTTGACGATCTCAAATTTGTAAGCGCTAAACTACTGAATATACATTTGATAATCAAGCAGCCATTTACGTTTCAAGTAGTCTAATGGTTTATGAATGCACTACACACATTAAAGTTGATTGCCACTTCACTTAATATTTTGTATCCAAAATGATCGGCATGCTTCATAAAATATACTTCATTTGAATTATAAATTATGATTTTTACCCAGCCCCTTAATTGGCTTGTAATAGTGCGAAAAGAAGTCCCGTGTTTGTATTTGTGTAACAAAAAGAACATGCATATCTATGCTCTAGCTTGAGTGGGACTGTCTAAATAATAGACTCCCCATACCTATAATTTTGATTATTAATCGGACTTAGAGGCTGCATTTTCATGGGTTTTGTAATCTCCTTTCTATAACAATAAGTCAATAACAAAACACTATTTCTCTACCTTTATGATCTTGTCCTTTAATTGGTTCATTAGTTGCCTCTCAATTTAGCTTGTGTAAGATGAACCACAAAATTTAGTGGGAATCTGACGCTCATACAATTTTAGTATGGCAGATCTGATGTTGACTTTTTGATGTTCAAATTTGTTCTAGCACTTTTTACATGGATAAAATGAAAAATTATTAGTTGACTATTCCCTAAAAAATAAAAATGTTTCCTTATCATAGGACGCTATAGATTCCTTGAGGAACAATCTGATAATTTTTTTTAAATTTTTTTTATCTCCTATCATAGACATGAATGGTGAGCAAGCAGAAGCTAAATTGATATAAAAATGCATATCTTGCTAAAATGGGCGATTAGCCTCTAAAATTTTAAATTTGTTGCTAGATTTCTTGGTTTTAGTCTTTAACTCAGTTTGTTAAATTAAAATATTATGTGTTGTAGGTTTTGGCTGATAGTCTGGGAATTTCTTGTCGGTTAATGAAAGGGAAGCAATATACAGGTTCAGATGATGGTGCTCTAGCTACTGTGAAACTTAATGATGGCAGGTAACACCTGCATGCTCAAAAGACTCACTTTCATTCTATTAATTCTTCTGCTTGTGTAGCCATTTGAAGTATGTGAAGTAACGAATGGCTTAGTCAATATGGATGATTGATTTTTTGGGGAAGGAAAGCTAGGAGAAGCCCCCCTCCTGATATACTTGACAGCTGGTAGAATTTGGTACTTCTTAGCTTAAAAATTCAAAATGTGGATTGGAAACCGATTTTCATACCAAAGTTTTTAACTTCATGTCACACCACGAGTGAATTCCCTTCTCATGACTGAGGATGACCACTCTGATAAAAGGCTCAATCACATCAATATGACCCTTGTACTGGTCAAGGGATTGTGCTCTGGAATGATAGACAACAGTCGAAGCTCAACATTCAATGCTCATTGACACTCAACATCACGGGATATCATTAACAAATGAAACACAGAATGTAACATTTAACAGTACAAAATATTTCATAGTTGCAAAAGGAAATATAACATGTTGAAACATAATAAGCACATAGTCATCAAAATAGTAAAAGCAAAAAAGATTTAAAAAAGGACACCTTAAAGATTCAATTCTAGTATTCATTGTGTCTAAGAGCAACAAAGTAGCAATAAGCTTAACAACCTGATTCAAAGTCCTCCACTAGCCTTGGGTTGATTTGCAAAGGAAAATGTAAGAGTAGGATTCTTGATAAAATTGATAAGAGAGTCTGCTAAAAGAATCCAACAAAGGTAGACAAGTATATAAATAAGAAGTTACAATGCAAATACATCATGACATCTCATGCATATTTGTTGTCAAATGAACCAAACTCAATATTACACTTCTATGTTCGTTCTTAGACAGGGAATCCTAATGCCCATATCAATCAAGGGATTATTTTGGCTGTTCAGTCAGAATTTTTTAACCATATGATCTTCAATCAAGCATCAATGCCCAATCGTCACAAAGCTTACAATATCTACAGTTATGTGATCTTTGGTTACATCAACCGAAACTCAGTGCCCAAAGAGATCTCTATTATATCTTGGCTTAGAGAGTCGACCATACACAAGGCATGGTTCCCAACATGACGTAACTTATTTAAATTACAGATATGATATGTCTGTCAAGTCCTTAAGTCAGTGCACATATTTCTCATTATCATTGTATGGGAAAACATTTCTAATCATGTATCAATAGTGAGATGTATCTAATCATACCTCATTAATCGTTCAGTTTTTGTTCATGATAAATCAGTATAGCATATTAGATCTTATATGCGTAAAGAATCCAAAAGTATTATCAAGAAGCAATCTCATATTAAGAAATTTTAAAAAAAAGGACAATCCAATTAAAGATTTAATAAGGCCTTCTAGATGTTCTAAACTCAAGGTTAATGCTGGCTTAAGGTATTTAGGATTTTAACACCACCAAAAACAGGGTAAGTTACCAACTTCACGGCTTATCAACAATGTCTCTCTAAGGTTATCATGCCAAACTTCGTCCTCTTAATTCTTTGTTCTCCATTGGGCATACACATTCACTTTTCCTTCTCGCGCTCAATGTTCATATCTCACACAACTAATAGTTTAACAAATTATCATGTTACACATCACAACTTAGGGGTGAAAATTTCATTATGATGAGATACACACAACCAATATCCCTCTTTGGTCAACTCTCCTTTTCGACCAATTGCCCGTTGGTTTGTCCTCTAATTCAAGTAAAGGGGAGGCTCCTATCTCAAATGAAGATTCCAAGCAGAAATCAAGAGCTTGACTATCTCCACCATGGTGCCTCACAATTTCACTGCTCAGAAAAAGTATCATTAGAGAACTAGTCAATAACAATGGCCACCTCAACTCTTTACCTTGGGTTCTCCTTTTAGAAGACAATGCTGGCTACAGATCTGCTCGTTGATGGTCACACAAAGGGAGATCACTTGCTGCTTGCATAAATTGTCAGGGACACAACTAGTGACTCTTCTTGAGGAGAAAGGGGAAGGGGGGGGGGGGGCACTGCTTGCATGGTGGATGTTATTGATTTTATTTATAAAAAAATGGATTAATGGTTTTTTAATGGGTGTAATGCTACATTAACTAATATGGGTCCCATTGATAATCAAAATGTTTCACTTTGCACACAACAGGGACTATATTGTTGATTTGATGTCAGAGCCTGGTACTCTTATCGCACCAGATAGTATAGGACTGATTGATGAACCAGAAGAAGCTACCATTACGATTCAAGCTTTCACAAGATTATCTAACGATACTGGTACAGCCTTATCAAGTAGCAGGGTAGCAAACTCTGCTGACTGTAGCACTGAGAATGAGCCATTTATCAAACAAGGCTCAATGTCTAATTGCCAAAAAGATCCAAATTCTGCTCGGGTAAACCCGTGTGACTTAAGTCATCAAAACAATAGGTACATGCAAGCTGACATGAATAACCCCAACAAATCTTCAACTATTCTCAATGTTGCCATGTCAAAAACTCCATATACATCTGGTAACTCAAAGCATCCACGGTCACCTTCTTGGACTGAGGGCATTAGTTCTTCAACTATCCAAAGGATGAAATTGAAGAATGTATCAGAATACATGATTAATGCTGCTAAAGAAAATCCAAAATTAGCTCAAAAGTTACAGGATGTGTTGTTGGAAAGTGGTGTGGCTGCACCCCCTAACTTGTTCACTGAGATTTGTACGCCAGAAATAGAAGATCCACTGGCTGAAGAAATGCATTCAATTGAAGATAAAGACAAGAGGAAGATAACTAAGCATGAGTTAAAACAGAAAATTGAAACTGGTTGTTGTCGTGGGCCCTTCCTGCCTCAGCTTCCTAGCCACATGCTCCATCAGAAAGTAGTTCTCTCTAGGTCACAAATGGATGCTACTAAATCTGCAGATAGATTCAACCTTTCTCGCAATCTTGATTCAAGAGAAGCCATTAACAATCCTGCATATGAAGTTTCTGATGAACCATCACTGCAGGAGTCTCCATTACAGCTTGTTAGACATATGCCTGTTGCTGCTGCTGCTGCTGCAACAGCTGCTGTTGTTGCATCTTCAATGGTAGTTGCAGCAGCAAAATCAAACGCTGACATGAATTTGGAAGTTCCTGTTGCTGCGGCAGCCACTGCCACTGCTGCAGCAGTTGTGGCTACAACGGCTGCTGTCAGCAAACAATATGAACATTTGGCACCATGTTCCAGGATGCAGTGTATTTCTGGAGGCAATGCCCCAAATCTAACAGAGAAGAATGAAGTTATTTCTGTCAATGAACAGCAAGCAAGCTGTCATGGTAATGATGAAGTTAATACAAAAGAAAGGTCTGGTGATTCTCATCAAGAAATGGATTGTACTTCTGATAAATCCATTGGAACAGAAAGTACAAAATCTGAAAATGCACTGCAGGATGTTGTAGAATTTGAAATAATATGGGAAGATATTATTCTTGGTGAGCGAATAGGGCTTGGTATGTTTCTGAGGAACCCTTAATTAAATGCAAAAGTTACATCATGTCCTTAGTTTTCTCTGAACTTTTGATTAGAAAAGAACATCCAATTATTTTTTTGATATTTCTTTTAGTAATTTGTGTCTTTTTTCTTATGTAGGTTCCTTTGGGGAGGTGTATCATGGAGATTGGCATGGAACAGTAAGTATTTTTGTTGAAAAAGTAGTTTTTGTTCTTCAAGAAATCAACTTAGTTGCGACATTGATGTTGTTATATTTGTGTGCTCACATATCTATAGGAGAAAATAGCTGATTACAAGGTTCAAATCATCTATAACTTGCATGTGATCTTCAATTGTTTTACTTGCTGAAATCATAGTGTTTTGGCCAGGGACCAAAACTCTGCACAAAACAATACTTTAACCCTAAGGAAGTAATTTATTCTCCTCAAGGAAACAATTTTTTACCAAACTCATTGCCATAATTTTGAAGTAAAAAAAAAAAAAAGATGAATATTGGAAATAATTTCAACATTCAGAACTATTCATATGCCTCATCAATAGTTGAAAAATCTGAATTTGGACTTGTCAATTTTGAATTGGAAGATTCTTTGTTATATTGTTAGAATAGACAATGAATATTTTCCTAGCCTTATAGGCAGAAATATTTTCCTAGCCTTGTTCTATGAAAACATCTATCTTATATTCCTTTTTGTTTTTAATGTACTTGTTTATTTGTGTATCTGCTGATGTGATTATCTATGTTCTGATAAAGGAAGTTGCTGTTAAAAGGTTTTTGCATCAAGATATCTCTAGCGATGCACTTGAAGAATTTATAAGCGAGGTAGATATCTCAAGTTTCCATTGCTGTGTTGTTAATTATTGAATAGACCTAGACTCCCTATTCATGTTACTGTTGATCAGCCTGACTATTACTTTTAGGGCTTCATAGCACACGTTCTTCTATATCCGGTTTCATGTTTTGACAAGATTCAAGTGATCTTACTGTTTAACATTTGGGGCAAATTTCATGTTAGGATATCTGTTAAAACATAATTCAGCTTACTTGAAGTCCATTTTCCAAGCTGCTGGAAGTAATTCTCAACAATCTTTTGAAATTAAAGTTTGAGACTTTGAAGACAAAGTAAAGTCCCTGGTATTGTATATAAAAATTTATCACTCATGTTAGGATTTAGGTATAGGGATTGTTTGGGGAAGATGATTTCATTTGATTAAACAGATCTCGTACTGATTTGCCCAGCACTCAGAAATGTAAAAAGGAAATAGTTGTTGCTTGTTCTAGGCTGAAGGGTTGTAAGATGTGTGAGTAAAGCTCCTAATGGAACAATTAACAATAAAATTTGTTACCTTTGATCATATATTGTGATGATAAAGTACAATTTATACCTCTAATAATCCTGTATTTTATGAATATATCAAGTATATGGAGGTGGTTGTCTGTTGTTTCTTCATTTAGATTGCATTCTGTCAATACCTGTACTTTTAGTGAAGAATGACTTCGCTGATTATTGCACTGTGCCTCTGGGAGCTTGTCATTCTGTTAAGCTAACAAGTTCGGCATGGGGCATCCTTTTGAAAGCCTGTGAAAGTCCCTCAGATATTTTTGCTCCAGTTTGTAGACAAGTGTAAAAATAGATTCCTATCATTGACATCTAGTCTAGTTTAGGTTGTGTTTGTGGTACACCACTTCTAACCTCTATTCTATTTAAAGAAAACTTTATTCACGATAAGAAAAAAGATGTGCATTTGCTGTTATCTTGCATTGAGTTCAAGTTTTATTTTTTAACATGTATGTTGATGTTGTTTTTTGTTTCAGGTGCGAATAATGAAACGGTTACGACATCCAAATGTTGTTCTATTCATGGGTGCAGTAACTCGTGTACCTAATCTGTCAATTGTTACTGAATTTCTACATAGGTACCTTTTTCTCCTTCAGGATTATAATTTTCTTTGTTCGTTTGTCAGCTTGAGTAATTTTGTGACCTACTAAGGTGTAATGTCATGTAAGATTTCAGACAGTAGTGGTTTCTACATGTCTGCTTTTGAGATTATACTTGATGAACAATGTTCTATATTTTGTTTCATATGACTTGTTCCAAGCTGGGTTCATTGGACAAATATATACGGCAGCAGCTTAGGCTTCGTATTCAGTAAATTTCAATTTTACACTAATAAAAGAAGAATTAACAGAGGAAACATGATCAACATAAATTTTAGCATGTGAATCCTCCTGTTTATCAATTATTCCATGAGCTGCATGTGTATCCTATTGGCTGTTCTAATTTCTATATCAAAAAGATTATCCTTGCAACTTATTTTCTGTATGACAAAGACATTGGATTCTGTATTTGGAATAAAAAATCACAGTAAATTCCAATATATTATTCTTGCTCCATATTAAAGAAGCATTGAAACATGCATAGATTTGTGTGACGGTAAGGAGGAAAGAAATCAGTATCTTATAGCCCTGTTAATCCCCAACAACCAGAGGGCTTGAATAGGCTGCAATTAAAAATTCATTTGGAGTGGCTCAGGAAATGTCATGGTGGTAATTTGAATTCTTAAAAGTCAACCAAGTTTTATTTAGGATGAGTTAAAACTTAGAAGGATTAATAGAATGGGGCTATGCTTCAAATTTAGGAATTTAGCTATTCTGGAAGCAAGTTCAATTGAATATGGGCTCCTTTCCAAACAGGAGAACACTCAAATTTCAGACAAATTGGAAACCTAGCATATTATGAATATACAATATTGGGTATGGGGATTGTTAATTTTCCTATGTTATTGTTTTCTTGACAAAATTCTCTTGTGTTGCTTTGCCCAATATCTATATCTCAGACAAAAAAAGGGCTACTTGCACTCCTCAATGATCTAAAGCATGTTTTCTTTGACTCAGACATCTATAGTTAATGAGAGGAATTGGAGTCTATGATATGTTCTTGCTTAGGTGGTTGCTCCAATTCCATTTTCTTGTTGCTGCATAAGTTCTTTTTGCACCTAATATTTGAAGAACCCCTCTCCCCTTGTGCAAGGATTTAAAATTTTCAAGGGAGAGTTTTTTTCCCCTTCTCTCTCAACATTTTCTGGTTTGGGAAAATAGGAAATACATGCCTTTACATCGCAGTTAATTGTTGGTTCTGAAGCGCTCATCTAGAAGAACTGACTGTGTTGATGTTACTAGTGTTTTGAAGCATGTAATCTGCATTGCAGAGGCAGTTTGTTCCGTTTAATTCACCGTCCCAATAATCAACTTGATGAAAGGAGACGCTTAAGAATGGCTCTTGATATTGTATGATTACAAACTCATTCTCAGTATCATTTTGTATGTAGATTTTGGTGTGCTGTAAATCTGATATCTTGTCCTACTAATTTCCCCCCTTTTTTATTACAAGGCTCGTGGAATGAATTATCTTCACAACTGTACTCCTGTTATAGTCCACCGTGATCTTAAGTCTCCAAACCTTCTCGTGGACAGGAATTGGGTTGTGAAGGTAACCTAGCTTCCAGTGTGTTTCTTTGATATATATATATATATATATATATATTAGTAGTGGTTTGTAAATCATGAATTTGCTATTTTCTTGTTATTTAAATTTGTTTCAGTTAATTTTGTTGCCGATGTACTCATGTTATAGGTCTGTGACTTTGGTTTATCTCGAATAAAGCACAATACCTTCCTTTCTTCGAGGTCAACAGCCGGAACAGTAAGCAAACAGCCATCCACTTTTTCTCCATAATCATATAAATATATATATGTATATTTTCATATTCTGGCAGATTCACTTTTTAAGTATAGTTGCAAGTTTCTTCTCATTTCTTTTCTGATTCTTCGGCATGTTTATTTTTTTCGGCAGTTTCTTTACCAAGTGTAGTGTGAAGAATCATGAAGGCTTAGGAATGGGATCATCTAGTTTCTTTGTATACCCTCTCAAATTTGTATGGAGTGAGTTCAGCCCATGAAACTGCTGACATTAGCAACTAATTGGAATTGTGTATTATATGGCATATTTTTGTCATATAATATAATACACATGAATTCTATTTGTTGAAGCCAGAAAAGTGTCCTATACCTATGCCATAGGTGATAAACCAACTGAAATATCATTAATAACAAATTTGACAACTTATCAAACTATATTCTATGCTACGCTTAGAAGTAGATGATGGCTCTATATATCTTTTCTTCGAGAAGTTATCTGAGCTCATTTGCTCCTACTTAAAAACCAGTTTGTATCACTAAGAAACAGATCCTACTTAAATAATATCAGATATGATTATTGCGAATTATTATGCTCATCTTGCTTGTACTTTCTGTTCAGTTGTAACTTGTACCACAACAGTTTATATTGATGTTACTTTGCTTCAGGCTGAGTGGATGGCACCAGAAGTTCTACGCAATGAACCTTCAGATGAGAAGTATGTTCAACTCATGCATGATGCTGCAATTTTTTTACATTATATGGCCTCACGCCATGCTTTTGGCTTTCTTTTCTTTTTCCATAATCCAGATGCGATGTCTTTAGCTTTGGAGTTATCCTATGGGAGCTCTGTACCTTGAAACAGCCATGGGAAGGTTTGAGTCCTATGCAGGTTGTTGGTGCTGTTGGATTCCAGGATCGCTGTCTAGATATTCCAGATGACATAGATCCCGTCATAGCAGGGATTATAAAGAAGTGCTGGCAAATGTGAGTTGAAAGACCAATTATTTATGTATGTGTTTGATTATACTAACAAGTTAGTGATGCCTAAAAGGTAGGCAGTGTGATTTAATTGTATCATTAAGAGCATATGAAGTTATATGGTTTTACTACCTTTGAATATGACATCTTTCCCAGCATTCTTTCCTTGAAACTGTGATTTGGACAGCATAAACAAATGGTTTTCAAACTTAATGCAGTTGACTTTGAACTATGAATTTAGTTGTATCTTTTCTCTTTTCTTTTGAGAATAAATATAGTAGTATATCTCTTGACCTGCAGTATGACATCATGCTTGTCAATGGTAAAGAGAACCTTCAATGGTATTCCTTTCATGTTATACTTTGCCCAGCTTTAATATATTTTCCTCCAATAACCTTTTACTTGTACGTTTTGCAGAAACCCAAAGATGCGGCCCTCATTTTCAGAGATCATGGCTACGTTAAGACGTTTGCAGAAACCTATGTCCAGCAACCAAAGTCTCAGACAAAAGAGGCAGGTAGCAGATAGCTCGGAGAAGGCAGTATTATAGGAAAAACAAGGTTGGAATTTCTGAAATTCAATTCATAAGAAATTATATGGCTTGAGGGAAGTTGTTCAAATGTTTGTTGTCCAGCAGTCCCTTCGGGACTGAGAAGTTGTGAGGGAAGCACTTCAATAGCCAAGTCTGTTTGACATCCAACCCTGTTAATTTATCATGAACACTGGTATGTGAGAAGAACATCAACAAAACATGAAAAGACATTATGCACCCAGGGAAATTGAATTTGATTATGAACAAATCATGATGCAGTAATTGGTCTAACTTGTTTGGAGTTGGGAGTAATGGTAACTCACTGAGCTATTTGATCTTCTACTTGAACTTGTTGGTTTGTCAATGCAACATGGATGAGCTATTCCAGTTGTTTTCTAATTTTCTTGTTCTGTGCTTTGTTTTGTTGAATCAAGTCCAGCTTATTCGAAATGTTGTACATATATTTGTAATGTATTCACGTATTATTCTTTCAAGACATGGAATTTACGTGGAAAGGGATCTCTCCTGTTTAGAATTTTTTTGTTCGTATGGTTTCTTGATTCCGTCGTTGACTTATGGTAACATCTTACCCTCTGTTTGGATGGGGTGAGGGAGGGGTAAATAATGGAAGGGATCAGAAGGGAGGGGAGGGGAAGGAGGGATAATTTCCTTACATCCCAAATCGGGGTGTAAGAAAACACTGCATTTGAGAGGGTAAATGAGGGGAAAAGTTTCCCTCCCTTCCCCTCACCTCTTTCCAAATAAGAGTAAAAGTTATCCAACTATTATTTACACTTTCCTCACCTCCTTCCAAACAAACAAGGCATTATAGTGAGTTCGAATTTGATTGTTGAATATTGCTCTCTGTGCATTACTAACACACGTGAGTTTCTGCCCCGCACTAGTTGCTATGGGTTTGCTGTCTATGTTCCCCAGGATCACTTTTTACTGTTTTCAATCAGCACAGTTGGACGCGAGGTGATTATTTTGGAAGGAAATTCTATAGCTCCTCTCTATGGGGAGCTGGCCTCCACGAAGGTTCATTTGTAGCCATCCTTTTGTTTTTTATTAATCCAGTATTCAATTTTTTAAATAAATTAATTTTAAAATTGATCGGATCAATTTCACAAAAATTTAAGATAAATCTAGAAGTATAAACAGTGAACGGCTCGATAACTTAACATTTTAAAATTTTTATTCCACTAGAAACAAATATCCTATTGCATAACACCATGCAGTTGCACCCTAGCTCGGGCCATGTTCATTTGTATCCATAGATTCCGCTAATAGTGGATCTCCTTCTTTTATATTTAATTTTTTTATCTATTAAATCATATTATGTTTTACACGTGAAGAATGAATGGTCATAGATAGAAAACTTCATGGATGATTTCTTGAACAACCATCGTAGATTTTTGGGGGCGATTGTAATGTGTTGGTGTAGTTTGTATTAAAAGTCTAACTTTAAAGTTTTGATGTACAATAATAAGTTAAAGTTAGAGTGTTACTATTTAATATGTTGAGTTAAATGTGCAAGGTTAACTGACTTGACGGATCTAAAGGGCCAGACACCAGGCAGAAGTCCAGATGTACGATTCTGGCAGGAAGTCCAACTGGGTCAGAGAGGACCAGACAGTTGGCG
>JBBUKS010008322.1:0-12468 GCA_038050645.1 Hedychium gardnerianum | reverse complement strand
CGATCCAGTTGACTTCTTAAGGCGATAGTATGCTCAGAAGATAGAACTCGACTTTACCGTTTGCCATGAACTCGATCTTATGCTTCTTGTTGTTGCGATTGCAAGGTTGTAAATAAAATCCTACATTGAAAACACATGAGAAATATCATGAGCTTATAAGGAAAAAATATCTCCATTGGTATGAGACATTTTGGGCAGAGTTCAAGAGCAAAACCATGAGGGCCTAGGCCCAAAGTGGATAATATTATATTATTATGGAGATATCTAAATTCCTTCAGTCCTAACAATTGGTATCAGAGTCCGGACTGTCAGAAGGTCTAACCGTCGACTATGCACAAGAGTTATAGTCTAATCAAGCCATGTGAGTAGAATATTGATCTCGAACAAAGGAAGTGGGGCTCTCGTGTCCGGATCAAGAGGACCAGACACCAGGCAGAAAGTCTTAGTTGCGGCAAGGCAAGGAAGTCCTAGTAGGTCGGATGGACCGAGGGGCATGAAGTCTTGGTGGGTCGAGGATCGAACGATGGGGGCCCTGTGGTCCTTCGTTTGAGGGGGGAATTATTAAGGTTGCAAGATTACAAATAAAGTCTCACATTGAAAACATATGGGAAAAATCATAGGCTTATAAGGAAAAAATATCTCCATTGGTATGAGACCTTTTGGGTAGAGCCCAAGAGTAAAACCATGAGGGTCTAAGCCCAAAGTGAATAATATTATAATATTGTGAAAATATCTAAATTCCTTCGGTCCTAACACTTATTCCATAGGTGCTCTTCCTTTTTTTTCGTTCTCATCCTTCGCCACTTCAAAATCATATTTTATAATTAGTAAAATATCAAAGTCAGTTTTAAAATATATCTCCATTTTCGCTTCCAAAGCATGAAGTCCCCTTCAAACTTTGGTGAGTGGATGTTTGTTTCGGTGATCTTCCTTGTTGCTTTAGTCGACGGTTAGTCATTCTAAGGCAGTCAGACTCTGATACCACTTGTTGGATCGAATGGACCAACTAGAGGGGTGAATATCCCTGTAATAAAAAATTACAATTTCTCTTTTGCTAGCATTTTTTAGCAAAGACACATACATTAATTAAACAAAAATAAATAATGCATAAATAAAAAGGGACTCCGAATTTTACTTGGTTATAACTTGGGTGGTTGTTAATCAAAGACAATTAGAAAGCTCTACTAACAAGCTCCTTCTTCGACAATGTCGGAGGTGGAGAAACCCCTTACACGAATTAAAAGCACATACTTGAAAAAATGAAACATGGAAATGAAATACAGAGCGTGTTGTACAAAAATAGTGAATAAGAACTCTATTTATAGAGTTCTGGTTGAAATGACCGTTATGCTGACATGACATCATCCGAGGTGTCTCGGTTGATTGGAGGCGCCTCCAACAAGGCAAGTTCTATCCTCGTCGCAATGGTTCTCTGGCTGATTTGGCGGATTAGGGGCGTCTCGAACCATCCGCGGCGCCTCGAGTCGGCTGATGTGGCCTCCACTACTTTTTCGCTCCGCAATGGCTGGCGTCCGAGGTGTCTCCAATGGCTGGCATCCGAGGCGCCTCTAATGGCTAGCTTCCAATGCATCCGAGGTGCTTCCAATGCATCCGAGGTGCCTCGAGTCATCAGGGAATGTCAATTTCAGCATTGACCATTCTACGTTCCACTTGCTTGGGTGATGCTCCGGTCGTTCAAAGTTGAGCTAACCCGAACCCAATTCTAACCTCCTCGAGCAGACTTCCTCCCAGTTTCTCGTCTCTCGGACACGCCGCGTGCGCCCTTCTCGCTCCACCAATATACTCTCCTCAACTCCTCATCCCTCGAATGCACCGAGCTCGTTGGCTCCTTTCCCGTGTTATCCTTCTCGCTCGCTGCATCTTCCGCTTGACTTTTTGTGTTCCTAAGTCCCTGCACACTTAGACACAAGACATCAAATACATAGAGTCTAACTTAACTCGATTGATCAACATTAAAACTAACCCGGAATACTTACAAATATAACCTATTTAGATTAAGAGATCTTTATCACATTGTAGGTAGAAAGTATGACATACAAGAAAACAAAATATACCATTTAGATTAAATATGTTTTAGGTAATTCATCTAGATAATATTAACGAAGTTAAATATAAACCAAATATGACACTAAACATAAACAATAATCCTAGTAGATGATTATACAAATTCAACAAATGATAAACAATAGTCCTAATTGATGATTATACTGAAATAATATATTTTCATAAATAAAACTTGATGATTTAATCACATAACTTTCATAAAATTAAGTTGATGAATTAAGTAAAACTAAGTTAAATTTAATTATAATGAGGGTATTAAAATTAATAAAAAATTCAAAAACACAAAAATTGTTAGAAAAAAAATAATCTATAATCTAAAAATTATTATCTTTCGAGATGATGATAAATGCTTTGACATTGTCCCAGATGAGTGATTTTATAGTTGGATTACGAATTGAAAAATCAGAATTTGTAGTTGGATGAAAGCTTTATACTAAATGGAGATCATGCACGGAACAAAGATGAGCTAATGCGGTGAAGGTGGTGAAGCTGGAGTTGGACCTCAAAGCTTCCGGGAACAAAGAAATCGATGAAGAATACAAACCGAACTTCGAAACTATCGGAGAACAACGTCGCCGGTGGAGGTAAAAAAACCAAATCTCAGGAGGATCATAGATGCAAAAGCCTAAATCCTAAAGTATCGAAGAGGGTGTGATAGAAACGTCAGGATCGAAAGGAGAGTTAGGATTTTGTGATTTTATCGATTAAATAGGACTTTGATATTGTTGAGAGTTTTTTACGGAAAAATAAAAAAGTTATTCAAATCGGAATGACTCGGAATGTCATTATTTTTTACTGCTTCGGAGTTCGGATGAAGAGCCCACGTGGACAAGGGATAAAACCGATATATATATATATATATATATATATAAGTCACATATGTGATTAGATATTAGACAAAGTTACCTCGGTAATTTACTGAAAATACTTTAGACGTTCGTCAATCATCTTTCATGGCATCACGAATTCTTAGGTGGCCTCTCCTTTTCACTTGTCGTCGAATCAAATCCGCCCATCTCATTCTCCACAGCCCAAACCCATTTTCCCTTAACGGGTCCATCCGGTTTGCGTGGCTAGTTCCAGGCCCCCGTGGCCGTGGACCCGTCGCATACCCTCTCCGATCCTAACGGGTTGCCTACCGATACCGACTGACGAACAAGGAAGGGCCCGCTGTTTCTTCTAGACCAGACCCCTCTCCCTTCGCGTTCCGCTCTCCGTCTCCCGATGCAGCTCTAGGGATCCTTCGTCCCACCGCCCGATCGCCCAAATCCTCGATCCGATGGCCGACGTTGCCGATTTGGCCAGAGGAGCGCTTCGGGTGCTGCTGTTCCTCCTCCTTGTCGTCGCCCTCGCCCCCTCGCCTGCGCTGGCGAGGCCCGACAAGGAGACCAGGGAGAAGTTCTACGGTGACCTTGTGAGGAGCGAGGTCCGGAATAACACCGGCGATGGGAGCATCGCGGATATGTTCGATCGCGTCCTCGAGAAGGAGTTCTCCGAAAACGACACACCTGAAGGTGAGCAGTCAAGGTTCTTTCTTTTCGTTCCGCTGTTGGTTCCTCTCTTGGGTTATTGATTTGGGCGACCGAAGTGTGACTATATAGAGAATTATTTCATTTATCCCAACAAATGCCACCAAAAGCAGCTGTTAGGAAGTTGAATTCTCTAGCTCTTCCGGAAAGTTTATTTTTCCATTCAGTTTTGCGTAATCTAAGAACTATAAATGAATAGGTTTAAAATGAAATATAGATCAACTAACGAAGAGAAGAGATCAAGAGGAACTTGGAAGAAGATAAATTGCCTATTCACTCCTTTTCTTTTTCAAAAAAAGAAGAGAAGATTAATTGATGGAAAATGTTTGTAAATAAAGAAAATTCATCTCGACGCCCCTCTGAAATATATGGGAAATTTTTTCGATGATCTTTATTATAGTTTAGTATCCTTGTGTTTGTCATGTTATTGTGAAAATTGATTTCCTCACAAATTTAGCTACTTTTCCAAAGAACTCTTTCTCTTTTCTAATCACTTACTTTCTCTAACCACAACAAAGAATAAAATGTCCACTGGTATACGGCACCGCATGTAGTTTCAAGCATCATAGACATTACAATTTGTGAGAAATTTTTGTTTTACGTTCCTCAACTCATTTGAAAAGTAAGCATCTATTGCTTCTTTATGTATTGTTTGTTTAGTTGTGTGTCATTAGGTGGTACTGATAAACTGATTAATATTTGTCAGGTCATGATCAAAGTAACTTCAACAACTCTGTTGCAGATCATCAAGTAGGTGTGACTTTCCACTTGCTCGCTTGTCTTCTTGTTTGCTGAAGATCTTTAGTTGTTGTGAATGTCATTTTACTTATCTTCAAATGTATATTGTTTTATGGTTTCATTTGTTCAGATGTAAAGATTTGATACAACTAATGTTTTCGCTATTGTGCTTTTCAGGCTGTTTTGGAGACTGTTGCTATAATTACTCATGACAAGTCAAAGAAGAATGATAGTCATGAACAAAAGTATGAAACATTGATACTTCAGTAATTTTCAGAAAATAAGCAATAAGCGCATGGATAGTTACTGGCCGTATTTTTAATGCTTTTGTAGCTCAACAACTAAATTCCAAATTGGGGATGTTTTTAATCTGGAAAATGAAGGTTCTGATGACATGACAACTCTGATAGATAGCAAGGTTTGTGGAAATCAGAGATCAGTAGGCTACCATCTCCCCACTCCCTTATATTTGAAAGCACTGTTATTGACTTGATACATTACTTGGTTGCAGGATAATGTGTTTGTAATGTCTAATCGTAAAACAAAATATCCAGTACTTCAAGTAGATTTAAGGTAAATTTTTTAAAGTCAATTTACTTGTACGCCTATTTTTGGATGTATATATGTGCACTCCTGTGTGTACTTTCATTTATTGAATAGCTAAATCTAAATTCTTGCATACAGATTAATTTCAGATCTAGTGGTTGTGATAGTTTCAGCCACCGTTGGTGGCATTACGTTTTCCTTCCTAGGACAACCAGTGAGTACTATCATATTAGTTATGTTTTCATGTTGTATGGGTTTGATTGAGGAAAAACATGATTTCCCCCCTTTTGTTGGTATGAATTCATTTTTAGGTCATTGTTGGCTATCTTCTTGCTGGATCTCTCATTGGGCCAGGTGGTCTGAGATTTATTAGTGAAATTGTTCAGGTAACCTAACAAATCTATCCCTCTCTAATAATTGTTATCCTTTGTTCCTATATCTGAATTCAATCAAATGCATCGTGACACTTTTATTCATCTACTAAGCTTCAATTTTGCAAATTTGTGGTTGTCTAGTAGAAAACTTGCTCTCTGTATTCTTGAACTTTCTGCAAACAATAATCGGGACAGCATTACAAACATATTATGAGAAAAGATGGCCAACTTCATAAATCTCTTGTATTTTTATTTTCTTTGCTTCTCATTGCTCTTTGTTGCTAACTCAGTTTCCATGAAATGATAAATATTCTGCAATTGACATGACAAAAGACAAGGTAATTGTGGAGGTATTGAGAACCTTTCCCAAGTCAACTTATAGTAATCTAACACACAAGAATCCAATGAGGTGATTTTAACTCCTAGGGATGATGAACACCCACGTTAACAATGTATTATAAGGATTCCGATGTTGGCTTTTTTCTCTCTCTTTCTTGATCAGCTAGCTTGTGTATCTTTGAGAGGTCATCCGACATGCTTGTTTGAAAGCCAATCTGTGTCCAGATTGGATTGTTGGCGTGGATAATTCCAAATATAATAGTATCACAACCCTTGGCTCAAGGAATATCTCCATGATAACCTGTTCAACTTTCTTACGTTGTTTACCTTGCTTCTATAACATGACACATTTTTTTAATGTATGGTCAATTGGATATTTGTGATCAGGTTGAGACTTTTGCTCAGTTTGGCGTAGTCTTTCTCCTTTTTGCACTGGGTCTTGAGTTTTCCTCTGCTAAGGTACATTACCGAACATAGTATTGTTATTTAAAATGCATTTATTTAATATATAGTTGTACTCAAAATTCCATCATTTTCAGTTTAAGGCAGTTGGCCCTGTTGCTATTCTAGGAGGTCTACTTCAAATAATTATTTTCATGTTCTTATGTGGCCTAACTGCCATGGTATGCAAACATTATCATCTATTTGGTTACCTTTTGTTCTATGTGGGATCAATGAGTTCATTCTAATGTTGCTGTGATTGTTTTTCTCTGAATATATTATTTTGCCTTCTTATTGGGATTTTGCAATAAATTCTCTGAAGGTATCCTGATTTTCATTTCTGCAGCTCTGTGGTGGAAAATCATCCGAGGGCATATTTGTTGGTTCATTCTTATCAATGTCATCCACAGCTGTGGTGATTACTATTTATCTAATTTTAATACGGTGAATGTTTGAATTCTTACTGTTCTTTTATACTTGCTAAATGTATTTTTCATTCTGTATATTATCAGGAATCAAAGGTTTTGGTGGAAAAGAATATCACAAGTTCCCTTCATGGACAAGTAACAATGGGGACCCTCATTCTTCAAGTCTGCTTCATCAACTTCCTCACTTTATAGAATCGCTAGGAAGGGTTTTGTTTCAATATTAACCTAGATTTAATGCTGTAATAGTTTCAATTTTCTTATGTATTTACTAAATTTTTACTTGGCCATACATACCTTACTATCTAAATAAGATTGGCTCTCTAGATATATATTGATATTCATGAATAAGACTATGATTAATCATGTTCTGAACTTGGTTGCTAGATATGGTCATATTAGCTGCATGAGTTTGAGTTTGTTTCCTGAAAAACCAATACAAATGGATGTTCTGAGTTGATTAAGCTGATATTAAAATAACATGCCAAATAGGTCCACTGCTAAGTATGTTTGAAGGACGCACTTTTAAATTCTGTGGTTTATTACAGGATTGTGCAATTGGCTTTTTATTTGCTCTACTACCTATTTTGGGTGAAAATAGTGGCCTTTTCCATGGAATTATGTCAATGACAAAGTCATAAGTTCTATCATTAAGTTATTATTTTGGATAACACTTTTCTATTCTATTTCATGTTAATGATTCATATTTTTATGAAATTTTAGATGAAAAACTACTGCAATTGTTTTGAAAAATTGTTGTATACAAGTTAATGGTATTGTCAATGTTCATTACTGTTGCTTCTCTATTATCGTGATCATTTGTTCCTCGCTTCCTGAAGCTTATGATTCAGTTGTCATCTCAAGTAAGTTATTATATTTATGTAGTACAAGCAGCTAATGTTTACACATTAAAGACTTGTAATTCACCTTTTTTTGGTGCTGCTTTGAGCTTACCAATTGAACATGGATTTTCCTTTTGCTGAAGAACTGTTTTTCCCTTCGAAAGTAGGCAAGTTTCTGAATTTGGTCTATTTGACATAAACCAAAATCTAGCTTAATAGGAAATTGTTTGCCTGAATTTGCTAGCTATTTTTTCTATGAAAATTTGGTCTATTTGACAAAAACCAAAATCTAGAACCATGGGTTGATGATTGCTTAAGGAGAGAACGCCACAACAAGGAGGAGAGTTTCCTTTCGAATATATCTTATTTCTTTTCCTTGCATCCACCTTTCACTAGTAGGTTTATATTTCATGCATGGTAGATAGTTACATAGAGGAGGTTGCAACTCCTTACACAATAGGCCACAACTACCACTAAGTATATGATAACTTAGAAATTTAGCAACTTATTGTGCAATTCCTTTGGATTTTTCCTTCTATGCTAGTGCTCATAATATCACCCTTCTTGCCAATGTGCTTGTCCTCTAGCACATAACAACAGGAAATTACAAGCAAGGAACTAATGTCAGACCTGAGTGGCTGAGAATTCGGAGGTCTGTTTTGGTTGAGATTAACAAAAAACTAGTACAACCATTGTGTGTGATCATTGCATCTTTTTCATGGTGGTAAGTTGGTTTTAGAATTAAATTTTTATAGATAACTATGTCAACTTCAATGGTGAATTATCAAGTTCCTTTAAATATAAAAGACATTGAATATTGTGTAAGTGCACCAATGTTCAGGCCCAAAACTGAATGCAATGCTTATTCTAAACCTATGATACTAGGGATGTGATAGCTCTCATTTTGTAATCCATTTTTTAATGGATCTCTTTCTCTAATTTAGATAAATATGGTGAGGAAAAGTCCTGGAAGTTACAAATTGGGGATGAATTATTCGAAAATTGAAGAAGTGTATACTCTTACTAATGAAAGTTTATTAATGCAGGCAAGTTGTTTCTCTACCTAGCCCTTGTATGAATCCTGACGAGATTGTTCAATATTTTATTTCTTTTCATTTCTGTTAGGTAACTAGATCAGATGATTTTCATGATTATGTGACATTTAAGCAGTGCAATTAGAATCTGGTGTAAAATTTTGATTTCTAATTTTTAATATATATCTTTATTCGAGTAGGTGTCCTCAAGAGTACTGGGAAGAATGTCGGAGAATCAAATTATTCAGAGAGACTTTAGCAGGTTAAGGAGCACTAGGATCTGCAGTGCCGCCTCTTCACCAGTATCTAAGCAGAAAATCTCATGTGTTGTGTTGCTCTACCTTTGTTTTAATAGTATCGTTAGTTGTCATTTTGTTGGTTGCTTTGAAATTTCTTCAAAATGTTGTAAATATTATTTTCGAATGTTAGAAAAATGTATATTAAATTTTATTTTCAAATTTAGTATTTTGAATGATTTATAATACTAAAAAAATTGTATATTAAATATTTATTTATTTTTTTGTTTTTATCAGAAAAAAAACAAGGGTTTTTCATCATTGTCGTAGGCAGTTTAAAACTGTTGTTGAATATCCTGTTGTTGAAGACATATGCTCAAAGACAATGGTGAAAACTAAGGGTGAAAAAGACAGGTTTTACACGATTGTAAAATCGTTGTGTTTTCCTTCAAAGACAATGATTTTTCATCGTTGTCTTTGAGCATGTGCCTTTAACAATAGGACCTTCAACAACAGTTTTAAACTATCTACGACAACGGTGAAAATTCGTTATCTTTAGCCTTTTTTCTTGTAGTGATATATTGAAGTTAACTACATTTTGAAGGTAATTTAGCCCAAAACTCCAACCATGCGAAAAGTTATGGTCATTTTACTTTTGGTCCACAGTGCTGTCTGGAATTCGACATAGTTGTTCCTGCCATGAAAAAAACTCGGGAAGGAGCAAATTTCACATGGATATGTTTTTTAGCAAGGCATAGTTGTATGGGAGGATTTTGTCTCTGTTTTAACACTGTTTTGGCCCTTATTTTGCTCGAGGAACACGACAGTATCGTGGGACACGGTCGAAACATAACACCTTCTGTTTGTGAGTCACGGTCATATAAAAAGACACAGTCATACAATGGAAGCTTCTGTCCCTGGCTTCAAGATGGGCATGGTTTTGTCAAAAGGCATAGTCATGTCATGGAAGCTTTTGCTATTTTTGATTTGCACAGTTGGAAGAAGAGACACGGTCGTGCCTTTAGGCATGGCCTGACTATTAAGATGATATGGAAATCTGCTGGATTGCTCCTGAAGAGGCATGGTTGTGCCTTTTGACACGACTTGACTATGGGGTTGATCTGGAGGTTTTAGAGGGGAGTGTCTTTTGAGACACGATCATGCCTTGGGGCATGCCCCTGTCATGGTCAATGAAGGCACGACCATGCCTTGAAGAGACATGACCATGTTTGCTGAGTTTTGCTTCCAAACTCGCTCCAATGTCCATTTTACACCATTATTAATCCAAATCGTGTCCTGTCAATCAAAATACAAAGGGATTAGATCTTCGAACCAAAAGAGTAAAAGCATGATAATATAATAAAATAGGGTATGATAATATAGATCATACTCTATGAAATATATGTAGATGTGTAACAAATAACGCCTAAAAGCATATATAATCTATACACATCAACCGATAACTCATTTACTGACTCTTAAAGAATCAAGCATGAAAGATAAATACAATTATGAAATTATATTGACAAACTCAGATCCGGAGTTGAGCGTCAATGTCGAAGGAGAGTTTCATTGTCATCATTTTTTGGAGTAGTGTGAGAGTCGTTTTAGCGTGTAGGAAGATGTTTTTAAGCTATTGGTCAAAGGCCTCTTTTATTGACCTATCCGGGCACTTGGATCCCTTTTGGGCGCCCCAACAAGGCCTGATCTGATTTGCTTCCATCGCAGTTTATCCACCTCTGGGTGCTGGATTCCTTCCGGGCGCCTGAGCTGCTAACATGGCGGCATCTTGACGAAGCCTCATCCGAGTCAACTTTATCCTTTCCTGGGCACTTGGATCCCTTCCGAGTGCCTGAAAGATGATGTGTGCCGATCAACTGAAATCTGCCACCTCAATTGAATGTGTGGCTGAGCTTGGGCGCCTGGACCCACCTGGTTGCCCGGATTTCAGGGTGCCTTTATCCATTTCGGGTGCCTAGAATCCCCTGACTCCGACCATATTCCTACATCACAGAGTTATCACAAACAGATATAATAATTATACGAAAAATAGTTTGACAATCTCGAGACTGTTTGGTTCTGACTTTTGGATTCCAATGGAACCCTAGGTCGAACCGACGCCTATTGTTCCCTTTTTGGGAACGCGTCCTGACCTACTTCTCTCAGGAGAATTTATTTGGTGTCAAACATCCGGTCCTTCAGACCTATTTGGATTTTTGCTCAATATTCGATCTTGACCTTTGAGACTTCCCGCTAGACGTCCGGTCCTCTACCCGTCTAGACTTCTACTTAGAATCCTTGATCCATAGGACTTCCCGCCTAATGTCCTCGACCCCTAGGACTTTCTATCCGACGCCCTTGATCTACCAAGTCTTCTGCCTAGTCAACTTGACCATGACTTCTTTTCCCAATCCAACCGATCAGGACTTCTTTGCTCAGTCCAACTGACTAGGACTTCTTTGCCCAATCCAACCGACCAAGACTTACTTGCCTAGCCTCAACTAAGACTTTTTGGTTAAGCTACCTGCTCACTTGATCAATTTTGTTAGATCACTTATCAGCTTAACTTTGAACCTTTGTCAACATCAAAATCATGTTTGATTATCTGGTGCTCCCTACACCAACACTAAGTAATTTGCTTTTACTATCTTCGAAATATTGTTAGGAAAATGAGTTTTTGATTATCTTGCATTTTTATTTATTTACTTAAGGACAAGCAAAAGTTTAAATTAGGGGTGTGATGTGTGTAAATTATGCATGTTTCAAAGCATTATTTGACATATATTCTCTTGGTTTTTATGAGCATGATTTGTATTTGCACACCTTATTTCTACTTGATTTCATTGTTGTTACTTTTTAGTTAAGAGATCTGCTCTTTTCTTGGTTTGATTGATAAGACACGTTTCTAGTGCAAAAATAGAGTATTATCGACATTAGAGTGAGAGGTGAACTGACCGAAAATAAGATCCTACAGGCGAAACTAATCGAAAAACATAGGAGAAACAAAGATTCCAACATTCAACATTGGTCGGTTGTGCCTCTCAGGCATGGTCTTACCTCGTCTGTAGATTGTCAACCTCCCAAAGAAGCCAACACAGTGTGGTCATTCCTCTTCCTAAAGAACTAGCAAATTCCCACACGGTCAGGCCCTACCAAAATGGCACAGTCATGCCTCAACCACAAATGTTGGCTAAGGCCAACATGGCACGACCGTGCCTTTTATACATGGCTGTGTCGCGTCCTGGGTACGACCGTGCCTTTTATACATGACACGGTCTTCTCCCAATTAGGAGCCGCAATGATCCGTCCACTTCTAGAGCAAAGAAACATTTCGAAGACACCGACAATCTTCTCGCTAAGCATTTCTTTCCCTCTATTATCTGTTTTGGATTGTAAGAATGTTTTCTTTATTGTCTTTGGATTGTTCTCTCTTCTCCATGGAGTAGTCTCCAGATTTTAGGATTAGATAGTAACTACGATGTAATTGTTGACATTTGTTCTAAGTAATTGTTTATTTCTCTATTGCATGACATGTATATTCCATATTCTTATTGATTGTGTGTGAATGTTAAATGTTTGGGGATATAGGGATTACATTATATGAATGTTCCACGTTCTTCTTTACCATTTAAATGTTTAGTGTTTTGGTACTTGGTGATTATGTCATCTTGCAGGGAGGATAATCTAGATTGTATAACCGTGGAGCCCTACGTAACAAGGGTAATCCTTTAAGTAAATTTTCTAATATTATTGTCTTGAACTTAGGTAGATTAACCATGAGATTATAACTATCTTAGGGGTTAAAGGGGGTTTGCCCCAATTTGTAGTCTTGAGTAGGGGCAAACTAGTCATATGATCGTGGAGCCCTATGTGACAAGG
>JBBUKS010008311.1:0-12468 GCA_038050645.1 Hedychium gardnerianum | reverse complement strand
AGGCTCAATTGTCACCATGACATTGTTCCTCCTAAATGACTTTGCTTTACCATGGATTTAATTATCTTTTAAGATGGTTCACATGTGATTTAAGATTAATAATTTCGAAATTCGTTAAGCGATCTAACTTAAGATTATTAAGTATCAGATTAAACCCTTAGCCACCTTCCTAGGCTCAATTGTCACCATGACATTGTTCCTCCTAAATGACTTTGCTTTACCATGGATTTAATTATCTTTTAAGATGGGTTCACATGTGATTTAAAATTAATAATATCGAAATTCGTTAAGCGATCTAACTTAAGATTATTAAGTATAAGATTATTGGATATGAACTTCATATGTGTAGAACTCATTATCCGTATCCATTATCATCTATGAATTGATAATGAATGTTCACTATATATAGAGTTGGTCCCCAAGAGTTTAAGGATATCTTGATCTAATTTCTTATTCCTCATTGACAAGAAGTTTTATGGTGTTATCATCCCCTAATTTTCTTGGAAGACCTTTCCTCTTCTTTCTGCTACATCTTCTTCTACAGGGATTAAACCGACGATGCTAGGACAAGGACAATGATTCTTCAATTAGGTTCCTTTTCTTTTAGTTTATGTATTTACTTTGTTATGCCATGTTTAGTTGATGAAATAAGTTTCATGCTCGTATGTATATTTCCTATTTGAACTCTTATTTGGTTCCTAGAATTCATGCAACTTAAGATTTATACCATACCTATCAATTGGTACCAGAGTCATGTTTCTATTTCTTCCATTTCATGGCAATACAATTTAAGTTTTTCATCGATTTATTGTTTGTATGTTAGATCAAATTTTTCTAGTATAATAATCTATTTTTATCGTCGAAAATCATATAAGGAAACCTAAGATAAACTTGTTTTTTCAAGTTGTTTGTGTTTCTGTGAAGAACACGAAGAATGACAGAAACCGTCGCGGTTTAACCTAATTTTACGTTAAATTGAGATGACTCAATCAATTGGCTTGGTCAGCCAATCGATTACCAGGCCAAAATTTGTGAACAGAATGATTAGGAATCAATTGATTAATCGATCAAATTGACATCAATCGATAGGTGAATTTTATTAATCGATTGACACGATGCGTACGAGATCATGTTTCAATTGATTACTGATTCGATTATAGCTGCTTAATCGATTAGTGATTATCACCAATCGATTAACAACTTTAAAATTGAACACAGAAATGATTGAAATCGATTGGTCAATCGATTAAAGCTATTGGAATTGATTGACAATTTTGTCAATTGATTAATAACTTTAAAATCCCATATAAAATTACTTTTAATCGATTAGGAGTCTTTTCTAATCGATTACAACTTTAAAATCATGATAAAATCGATTGGAATCGATAATTTAATCAATTGAATTTATTAATCGATTAAGAATTTAATTCAATCGATTAATAATTTTAAAATTACAATATCTTCATGCATGAATCGATTAAGGGTTTAGGGTGTGATGGTTAGGACCATCATTGAATAATCAAGGGGTCTAAGGTTCAAATCTCAGCTACGGCGCTTTGCAAAGAATTTTTCCTCCAATGAGAAGCAAGCCTTAGAATACTGATCATTTGGATGAGCCTCCATTAGCACTTCCCGATTTACCCTGGTGGCCGGTGGGAAACTTTCGTGGGGCCGGACCGGTCACCCCAGGTCCGACGTTACCCGTCCTGGTTAATCATTTTTTGCCCCCGGGGCAATGATACGATGGTTAGGTCCTCCAATGGTTAATCAAGGGGTCTAAGGTTTGAATCTCAGCTACGGCGCATTGCAGAGAATTTTCCCTCCAATGAGTAGCGGGCCTTAGAATACTAGTCATTTGGATGAGCCTCCATTAGCGCTTCCCGATTTACCCTGGTGGCCGGTAGGAAACTTCCGTGGGGCCGGACCGATCACCTCAGGTATAACGTTACCTATCCTGGTTAATCATTTTTTGCCCCCGGGGCAATGGTACGATGGTTAGGTCCTCCAATGGTTAATCAAGGGGTCTAAGGTTCGAATCTCAGCTACGGCGCATTGCAGGGAATTTTCCCTCCAATGAGAAGCGGTCCTTAGAATACTGGTCATTTGGATGAGCCTCCATTAGCGCTTCCCGATTTACCCCGGTGGCCGGTGGGAAACTTTCGTGGAGCCGGGCTGATCACCCCAGGTCCGATGTTACGCGATCTGATTAATCATTTTTTTATATATTGACTCCAGTGCAAGCCTCCACAACATCAGTTGAGGCAACAGCACCTAATTAATAGTTACAAGAATATTTTAACAAAACAACTGCCAGCAGCAAGGATACACTAAGATTATAAACATTGAACAGAAAAGATTTATTCAATACCCTTAAGAAGAGGAAATGCTGCATCATCCAGCTCCATCTTGACTCCATTTAGAGCTTCTGCAGCAGGTGGAATGTCGAGCATGTGCAAGATAACAGGCTGGTCTGGGCCAAGCATTACTCCTCTGGCAATCATCGGTACGAGGGCATATCCAATTTGACCTGCAGGTACAGAAGAGTTATTTATTTTCCATACAACCTTTTCTGATATCAGGGAAGATGGTATAAAGGATCAATTTAGACATTCTCTTGACCATGAAAGATGACCATCTAGATGCTAGGTAACGAATACAGGTAATCTAGATCAATTAAACAGAGAGCAATATAGGTGCAAGCAAAGTCAAGCAAGAAGTAAATTTCCCAATTTGCAAAAGATCAATTAACAAATAAAGAGTAGTCTTTCAAAGTACATACATAATGACATTTGAGTATTAAAACATGAATGCAAGGCAAGCAAATCATATAAGCATGTGAAAAAAAGACTACTAAAAATGCTCTTTTTTATGAGGAAAAAAAAAATCCTCTCATACAGATGATTGCTTTGCAAGTGCATAACAGGATTTACAGTTAATTGAGAAGCCAACCTAAGAAGGTCAACTTAGTCAAGCAAAAAAGATCAGAGAATTACAGTATACTCATGCAATATTTTCGAGGAATTTCTGCAATGCAATCTGTACAGAGACATTATTGATACGCAAATCTATTCGCATGTAAGTGAAGGAATATGCAAGTGATCCATTTCTTCCAACGATGATATCCTATGTGAGACAAAAGGATGACAGGAAGAACCCCAAGATCTTTTTTTCTCATTCCACATGATCGATCGTATGCTACATATCTAGGCAGAAGTAATACAGTCGACAAGTTTTTTATTTTCTCTCCTAAAACCCTTCACATGAGAACACCTAAGTCAATGACACTCAGGAACAAACGTCTAAAAGAGGGAATAAAATCCCGAACCATCGTTCAATATGGCATGATCCAGCCATCTTGCGCAATTCGGATAATCATTGATCAATTATGGTTTAATAAATAACAAATCCACCAGAATCGATCCAACAGCTAAAATTCTCTGATCGTGCACAAAATCTGACGCATATTCCCAAGACCGCCAATGCAGTATCGGATTGACATCTCCAAACAGATCAAACGAGATCCCACATCGAAACCCAAGCAAACAACAGATCTATGATCAATGACAGAAAATTAAAACCAAGAACGCCTAGTTGGAAATCGAGTGCGATACCTGCCGCGCCAGTAACGAGAACTCGAACGGGATCTCTCGCCATCGAGACGACGACGGGCGGCAACGAAACGAGAGAGGAGGGATGGATGGAAACTGCGGAGAGGAAGAGGCTATAAATAGAATGAAGAGCGAATGGATAGTGGAAAGGGGATGATCAGGGAATCGGACGATGGAAGATGCGGTTTCGATGGAGCCGACGGAGATCTGACCGTACATCTGGACACCAATTCAATGGACGGCTATGGATTTGGATTCACTGAGGCTTGCCGTTTTCCGGCGTCGAAGGACCTCTCCGATGCAAGATTTATGGAACGGTTTATGAAATTAAAAAATTAAATAAAAAAACTTGAATTATTATGTACATAAGATTTAAGATTTTTTTTTTAAAAGAATAGTAGTGAAAATTTAAATCTATTTTTTTCTTTTAAAATTAATAATGTAAGTGAGGTTAAAAATTAATTAATAATGAGATTTGAAATTTATAAGGAGGTTTTTTTTATTGTGGAGAATAATAAATTTTTATGTTTTTAATATGACATATTAAAAATTATAAAAAAAATGTATTTAAAATTTTAACCATTAGAGATGCCATAAACACGGGAACTCAACAAATATCTCAAGATCGTATCAATCGTTAGAAAACATTCATGATTAAATTCAGAACAAAAATTAAGATGAAGTACTAAATTAATAAAATTATTAAAAAAGTGTTCATAAAAAAAAGAAGCAAGGACGCTTTAATATATTTTTTATATTAAAAATATCCTTATTTCAATCAATTTTTAAGTTCAACTTATTCAGAAATATACATAAAATATTTTTAAATAAAAAAACTTGTTATTAAGTTGATCATTTTTAAATTTTTTTTATGATAATCACTTGGATAATATTAAAATCATTATAAAATTAGTATAGTAGTTAACTTTTAACAACTATTTAATGGCTGCAATATTATTGTAGCCGTCATTACTAATTGATATAATAATTTTATGGTATTTTTTATTTTTTAAAGGGATTTTAATCAAGTTAATAAAGAGATTTTTATATAAAAATATTATATGTATAGTATTTTAATCAAGTTGAATTAATTTATTTTAACATGTTATATCAACTACTCTTAACCGCTACAATAATATTAAAATTATACTAGGATAAATATTTCATGATTTATCCGAGAGCATGAAACCATCTGCTAGTTGCCCTTTTAACTTTTTAAAAATAAAAGTCACCTTTTGATGATTCATTTGAGATGCGATTTATACTTTTTTTTTAAATATTTTTATTTTTTTAAAAAAATATAATTCGTATATTAATTTTTACTAAAATTATTATATGAGTATGTTTTGATGCTTATGTTAAACCTATTGATTTAATTTTTTTAGTGTACATTATTTGAGTGTATTTATAGTAAAACATTTTAGACGAGTTGTTCTTTAGTCGCCTTTTATGATTTAATTCAAAACTAAAACTTCTTTAGATCAATTTGAAATCAAACTAAAGTTTTTAATTTGATCACCATTTAGTTTGATTTTATTCAATTTAAAGCGATTAGTTTTCAAATAATAACTCAAATATTATAAAAACTCAACATGTACAGGCAGGTTTAATTCAGTTTATACAAGTTTAAATCAAAACTAAACTAAAAAACAATAAGTTCATCTAGCACAGACTAAATCAATTAAATTAATAAATTAAAATTTAAAATAATTTAATTTGATTTGCTTTATTAATTTCAGTTTATAGATTTTTACCCTACCTACTTTTGTTGTCTCAATCAGCAGGATCCTTAGCTCACATGTTGGGTTAGGCTGGACTGTTCATGCACCGAAGCCAAGCCTGAACCAGACGGGAGTTCGTCATTGGCTCACATGTCGGGTTAGGTCAATTCGTAGCACAAACTTAGGCCATGCCAAATGTGTGAGTTCAAACACTAACAACTTAGGATCGCGACCGATTATCTTATTGTTGAAAATTAAAATGATTCTCGGAATCATATTCTTTGGAGTTACTTTTTGTTGGAAAAAGAAAATGACTACTTAGAACTATAACTATATATATCATGTTGAAAGTATAAGAAATCTATATAATGTTGGAAGTAAAAAGATCTATTTGAAATTATAATAGAATTAAATGGTTTTAGTCTTTTCATAATTTATGTTTTCAATGATCAACTACTTCATTAAAGAAATAAGTTTAGATTATCTTTTGAATTGTATTTAAAGGGATGAATCCTAAGCATTTTTGTGATTAAATTCTCAAGTTTTCTTTAGTATCTCTTTTTGTCTAGTCTTCATTTCTAAGATAATTTACTTTTTTGATTATCTTTCTCTACCTCTTTTCTTTTAACGATCTTGGGCCATCAAATATTTTATATATTTTGATGATTCTAATTTCTACGTGATTCTTGTATATCTGGTCCTGGGTGGAGGATTCAATCGGTGCCTCAAAAAACGGATTCAAGCGGACATGCTACTGGACTTGGTGTGGAGGTATTGAATCAGTCCAATTATAGAGTGTGGAGGACTTGTATGGAGTCTTATCTTGATGGCGAAGATTTATGGGATATTGTCGAGGAAACATTGTTGCTCTAAACAATATATCAACAAATGCTGAGAATTATAGATCCGTCTTCATTGGATTCGCTCCTCCAGTTTCTTACCTCACTTATCATATGTCGAGTAACCTCCTCGACGTCTGATCTCCGACCCATCAGATCTTCCTGTAGGAATCGCACATCCGGACTTCAACCAATCGTCTGATCCTTCCCTGACCCGACTGGACTTCTCGCCAACTGTCTGGTCCTCTCTGACCCAGCTGGACTTCTTGCCAGAATTGCATATTTGGACTTCTGCATGGTGTCTGACCCTCTAGATTCGTCAAGTTAGTTAACCCTGCACACTTAACTCAACTTGTTAAATAATAACATTCTAACTTTAATTTATTGTCATACATCAAAACCTAGGGTTAGACTATTAGTGCAAACTGCACAAACACGATCATCTTCAAATTAAAGCGAAAACAGAAGGCTCAGCGCAAAATCCAGAGAGGCGGAGTATTTCAGTTGGGATCTGGAGAAAGTTAGGGCACCTGCTTTCGATACATGTCCTACTAGAGCGCCTCCATGATCGCCCACCTCCAAGGGCAGCCGCTCGTGGCCGCCCAAGGGCAGCCGGGGTCATCGATGCCCTCCGAAACGACCCTATGTCGGAGAGGAGAGGAAGTGGAGGAGAGAACTTACTGGTCCGAAGATCGTCGTCGAGAGGAATGACCTTTGTCGCTGCCGCCGCCGCCGAGACAGAGAACTCAGATCTAGGGCAAGGGAGGAATCGAATGTGATTTTGATATATTTAGGGTATGACGACAAAAAGTTTTTTGTTGCCAAATTCGTCCCCAAATTGGGGACGAAAATTATATTCGTCCCCAAATTTTCATAAAGCTTTTTAAAATTATAAAATAAAAAATAAAAAATATTAAAAAAAAACAAAAAAATTAGCATTCAAGTAATATATTATATCGACAATTTATATTTTCATCGCAGAAATAGCGACGGATCCACATATTTGTCGCAAACGATCAAAAATAAAAAAAATCAACAAATTGTGACTGAAAATAACTGTTAAACCTAGAGAGCTCGGAATGACACAAAACCAGTTCCTATATGTTCGTCTAGTTGTCCTAATTATAAAAAAACGTTCAAATATCAATTTGTCCTTATTTAAAAAAAAAAGAAAAAAATCCTCCGAAATTAGTTAAATAACCTAGAGAGTTCGAAATCACATGAAGCTTGTTCCTATGTGCTCTTGTGGTTCTCCTGATTATGTTCACGACCTCAAATCTCAATTTTATACAAAATATTTATATCAATGATTTTTTATACACATTTGACCTAATATTTTTAATCAAACTCTTTTTAATATATATATTGTACTAATTTAACTAAGTTATTAGGTAATTGATCAATTTAATCCAATTAATTTAACTATGAAAAAAAAATTAGTAAAAAAAATTGAATGCATATTAAAAAATCGCTAATCTCAATATTTTGGATAAAATTGAGAATTGAGTTCGTGGACATAATAAGGAGAACTACAAGAGCACATAGGAACTGACTTCGTGTGATTTCAAGCTCTCTAGGTTATTCAACCAATTTTGGAGATTTTTTAAAAAAATAAGGACAAATTGATATTTGAACATTTTTTTTATAATATAAGAACTCGTTTCGTGTCATTCTGAGCTCCCTAGGTTTATCAGTCGTTTTCGGTCATAATTTGTTTTTTTTTGTTTTTGATCATTTGCGACAAATATGTGGATCCATCGTCATTTCTGCGATGAAAATATAAATTATCGATATAATATATTATTTAAATGCTATTTTATTTTATTTTTTTAATATTGTTTTTTTGTTTTATTTATTATTTTATAATTTAAAAAAACTTTATGAAAATTTGGGGACGAAAACCGTTTTTGTCCCCAAATTAGGGACAAAAGTTAATTTTCGTCCCCAAATTAGGGACGAATTTTTCAACAAAATAATTTTGTTTTCATATGAGTCTAAATAATTAAAATCACACCTGATTCCCCCTTGCCCTAGATCGAATTTCTCTCTAGGCGGCAACAACGGTGGCGGCCCCCGGCCCCCCACCGACAACGGCGATTCCTCTCGGCGATAATCTCCGGTCCGATAAGCTCTCTCCCCCTAAACCTTAGCCTAAATCCTAAATTTTTCGGATAAAATTTCATTAATCTCAATATTTTGGTTAAAATTGAGATTTGAGTTCTTGGACATAATCAGGAAAACTACACGAGTACATAAGAACTGATTCTATGTGATTTTGAGCTTTCTAGGTCATTCAATCAATTTTGGAGGATTTTTTTTAAACAATACCATTCTGCAACGAATCTTGGATTCGTCGCAGAATCTGCGACAAATCCAAAAATTCATTGCATAATTTGTGATGAATTCTTGGATTCGTCCCAGATTCTGCGATGAATTTCTGGATTCATCCCAGATTCTGCGACGAATCTTGGATTCGTCCCAAAATCTACGACGAATCTAAGATTTGTTACAGAATGACTCTGAAAAAATATATCCAAAATTAGTTGAATGACCTAGAGAGCTCGGAATCACACGAAATCAGTTTCTATGTGCTCATGTAGTTCTCCTGATGATGTCCATAAACTCAAATTTTTTTTTTATATATTATTATTTTTCCACAATTAAATTAATTGGATTAAATTCAATTACCTAATAACTTAGTCAAATTAGTACAATATATATATTAAAAAGATTTTGATTAAAAATGTTATATCGAATGCGTATAACAAAATCATTAGTCTCAATCTTTTGGGTAAAATTTAGAATTGAGGTCGTGGACATAGTCAAGAAAACTACAAATGCACATAGGAACTAGCTTCGTGTGATTTTGAGTTCTCTAGGTAATTCAATCAATTTCAGAGGATTTTTTTTTTAAAATAAGGACAAATTGATATTTAAACATTTTTTTATCAGGAGAACTAGACGAATATATATGAACTGATTTTATGTTATTTTGAGCTCCCTAGGTTTATCAGCCGTTTTCAATTACAATTTGTTATTTTTTATTATTTTGGATCGTTTGCGACAAATACGTGGATTCGTCGCCATTTCTACGACGAAAATATAAATTGTCGATATAATATATTATTTAAATGCTATTTTATTTATTTTTTAAATATTATTTATTATTTATTATTTAAAAAAAAACTTTATGAAAATTTGGAAACGACGAATATAGTTTGTCGCAAAATATTAATTATAATATTTTGAGGAATTTCTATAACGAAAAATTAATTCGTTGCGGATTTTGCGACGAATATTAACAACAAAATTTAATTTATTGCTAATTTCCGACGAAAGTTTTTCGTTGCAATTTTGTTGCTAATTTACGATAAATTAAGTTTTTGTCACAAAATTTATTGTAATTTTGGGATAATTTTTTTTTATTGTAAAATTTTGTTCCTAAATCCCTATTTTTTTTTTGTAGTGTTTTCTTTAGCATCTCTTTTTATCTTATCTTCATTTCTAAGACAATTAGGCAATTTACATTTTTGATTGTTTTCCTTTACATTTTTTTCTTTTAACGATCTTGAGCCATCCAAATATTTTATATATTTTGACGATTCTAATTTCTTCACATAAAACACCAATATAGAATACTCTTTTTAAAAAATTTCTATACTTTTTCTCTATTTCTTTTGCCCTGATCAGAGAACAAGTTGCCTATAACAATCAGTACACAGAAGGTTAAGAGATTTACTGTTCAAACTCTCAACCAGTAGTGAGGTCCAGTGACCAGTGGTTCTGAGACTTGCATGAACTTTCGGAGACAGTCCTTTTGGCAATCTTTTGTTCCACCAATTAATGAGAGTCAATAGGAAACCCTAGATGTGGACTAGGTTAAATTTGAAACATTATCTTCTTTTTAAATTATTGCCTAGTTTTACACACTTATTTCACTAGTCATTAGGTGGATTCAAATAGCTTCTAAATTCGTCTATCAACTTTGAATGATTAAATGTTCAGTCGCGTATAATCATCCAATTATTTTCAATACTATTTGTATTATTATTTTCACCTAAATTCTAAGTTATAGCAATTACGATTTCATAATTGTTATAACACATATTTAATTTGTTCAAAAATATTTATGTTGTGGTAGATACAATTTTATAGGTGTTGTAGTATGGATTCAATCTCATTCACATACCATTCACACGTTGTAGCTACTATAATTATTATAATAGTTACGAAATCATAATTGTTATAACACGAATTCGACCTGCTCACCTTACATTCACGTTGTAATAACCACAAAATCGTAACTGCGCCTACAACATATATATATCAGCTATAGTTTCATATCTGCTATAATGCGTCTGACTGATTCAGAATTTAAACGAGAGATTTAGATGAAAGATAATAATAAAAATAATATTGAATAATACCGAAGAATAATTGTATAATTATACTAATTAAATAGTATGGTGGGATGCCCTTTAGAGAAAAAAATGCTTATTTAATTTTTGGCCAAGAATAATTATGCTCTCGTTTTAAGAGCATCCGCAGTGAGAGGAACTTCCTTCAAACTCTCATTGCTGATGTGACAGTGATGAAGGAGCTCCCTCCCATAGTGAGAGGGAGTTCTTTCGCTTTTTCACATGAAGTGGTAAAATTATTTTTTAATTATAATTTTTTTAAAAAAAATTAAAAATGATAAAGAAGTTGTTTGAAGATTATAATTTGTTTAGTTGTAATTTTTTTTTTAAAAAAATATGAAATTTATAAAAAAAAAAATTGTCGAGAGATTTTTTTATTTTTTTGATAACGCACGGAGAATTCTCGCCATTGGAGAGATGAGATGCCCAAACAGAGCTATTTTGACAACTAGGTCTGCTAGCGAGTTACAAGTTCCAAGAGAACGAGAGACTTAGTCGATCCAAATCACTGTCAGCCATTTTGTGAAAGAGTGAGGAAGATCCTCCTCATTGTGCCTTTTGCTCATATATATATATATATATATATATAACCAAATACCTGCAACTCGAATTAGCATAATTTAAGTATTCTTCAATTCAATCTCCTGTTGGCATAAATGGCTACAAATAGGGAAAGGAGTCTTTGTGCATAAACTAATAAAACCCACCAGAGCCACAACAGTGTGAACGTCAAACTACGAAAAGTCCGTCCGCCGCGACGAGTTTTATTATTGCGATTTGCGTGCGGTTATTTTGGCGGAAAAATCTATCACTAGATTCTGATCAGGCCATGCGCGTCGTCCAGTCGGTTGGGGCAGACGCTGCCGGGCGTTTGCGCCCCGGCTCCTGCTCGAGCTTCACGTGCAGCTCTCGAATGTCGATCGCTGATTAGTCGTAAATGGCCAGTCCACCACCACCACCACCATCACCACCATCGATCGATCTTTAGCTTTTTACCCCGTCCCATCACCTTTCAGAGCTTTTGTCTCCATTGACACAAAAGCCCTAGCACCTGTGCGGCACTGCACAGCAGAGGCCAAATCCTCTCTCTCTCTCTCTTTACCATTGGCGAAGGGATGCAAAAGGTCAGGTCAGGTCCGGTCCCAGGAGGTGAATCATGGATCCCATCCGTTCGTCCAGAGCTTTTGAACTTGAACTTCGACTTCAAGTAGCCCAATGCCCCAAGCAAAATTTCCACAATCGCCTGAACATGCCTGCCTACAGAAGAACGTACCCTATCGGAATCTTTTTCTCTCACAACCAGACATAGCCCACTGGAAGCAACCCAGCTCCCCAGGCCACGTACAGTGAGCTAATTAAGTTGCTTCTCTCCCCTTTTAGTTTTAGCCACCGGCTGATCGTCCTCGATCGATCGATCGCTAGCGGGAAGCATGGGGATTGGTCTTGAGATTTAGTAAGGTTGTAGGTGGATCTGATTGGTTGATGATCGTTTAATTTGCAGGGTATAATTAGTTTGAGGTTTTGCGAGATCTGGTGTGGCGGCGTTAATGGAGTTCCTGCCGAACCCGGAGAGTCCTCGGTCGAACAACAGCGGGGGGAGCAGCCCGAACTGCAGCCCCAAGAACTTGGTGGCGGTGGCGTCGTCGTCGTCGTCGTCGGCGGCGGCGGCCCCGGCGGGGGTTGCTTCTTCTTCTTCGTCTTCTTCTTCCTCCACCTCCTCGGCGGCGGGTCCTTCGCTGAGCCGGTACGAGTCGCAGAAGCGGCGGGACTGGAATACGTTCGGGCAGTACCTGCGGAACCACCGACCGCCGCTGTCGCTGTCGCAGTGCAGCAGCGCGCACGTGCTGGAGTTCCTGCGGTACCTGGACCAGTTCGGGAAGAC
>JBBUKS010008300.1:0-12468 GCA_038050645.1 Hedychium gardnerianum | reverse complement strand
CCTAATTCAAGTCTTAACTCAGTGTTTCCCACATATGACGTCAATTTGATCCTGCCTAGGAACACCGACAAGTGAGCCATTAGTGAGCTGGCGTTCGTGTTGACTTTGTCGTCAATCACCGGGCAACAGGAGGAGCTTAGGGAGAGGTCCGTGTACGTCCGCTTGAGAACTGATAGAAATGAATGATTAGAATAACGGTCAGAGGGCTCCCCGGTGTAGTCATTCCGACGCTCAAGTCAGTTGAGATAGAATGGAGAAGATGAATAGTAGTTAGAGTTTGTGAAAGTCTATGTGCGCATACCTGTGTCTGCGGGGGCAGACAGTCTTTTATAGGATCGCATGGGTGTGGGCATCCATGCCTTCCATGTACCCCGTATTTCTCATTACGTTACCCCATTTATTAGCATTTTATTCAGAGTAAATGACTTTGTTGTTCACATCCCTTGCGTGGTAACGGTTATGTTATCCTCGTCTTTTATGAGCAATGGCTATCCATTCTGACTTATGGGGAGAAAATCGTATAAATCGAAGAACCATAAAGAGATAGTCTTGTCCGAAACCGGGGAACTACAGATAACCATGGATGCAAGATAGTTGGGGCTGCCATTTGCCAAGAGTCGGGGGGCTATTGGTAGCAAGGAGTCTCAGGAGCTAAGGAGCTATAGGTAGTCGGGAGTCCTAGGAGCTTGGAGCTGTTGGTAGCCGGGAGTCCCAAGAGCGGGGGTTGTTGGTAGCCGGGAGTCCCAGGAGTCAGAGGCTATTGGACGCCGGGAGTCCTAGGAGCGAGGGGTTGTTGGTAGTCGGGAGTCCTAAGAGCCGGGAGCTGTTAGAAGCCGGGAGTCTCAAGAGTTGGAGGCTATTGGTAGCTGGGAGTTTCAGGAGTCGAGAGCTGTTGAAAGTCGGGAGTCTCAGGAGCTGGGGCTATTGGTAGCTGGGAGTCCCAGAAGCCAGGGGCTGTTGGTAGCCAGGAGTCTCAGGAGTCGGGGTTGTAGGTAATCGGGAGTCTTGGTAGCTAGGAGTCCCAGGAGCTGAGGCCATAGGTAGCCGAGAGTCCGAGGAGCCGAGGTCATAGGTAGCCAGGAGTCTTAGTAGCCGAGAGTCCCAAGAGTCGAAGGCTACTGTAGCATTCTTTGACTATCAGCTTTATATTCTTATTAACTTTCCCACCACACCACGTGACACCTCTCCAATTACTCCCCATACAACCTGGATTATCAAAAAAAAAGACGTACAACTTCAATTTCTTGGATCGTATTCCTGCACCTCGACCACCTTGTTCTTTCGCTACATCGAACTGAATTGAATCGAACAGTAAGAAGCTCAAGTTTGGCTCGAGTTCGATTTGAGTTTTAATTCTTAAACTCAAGTTTGATTTGTAATGAAATTATAAATAACTCAAGAACAGCTCGAGCACGATTAAAAATAACTCATTTAAAAATTAAATGAGCTTCATTTGAACTCATTTAAAATATTTAATTATAATAATTATTAAGATATTATTATATTTATAATTCAAATCATAATTAATTATATATATAATAAAATAAATAATTTTTTAACGAAAATATTTGCAAATCTTTCAACGAACACGTAAGCCTCTTAATTCATGAGTTTGCAAATTAAATACTATTAAACTCGAATTCGACTCGATAATATTTTTGAGTTCGAAATTAAACTCAAACTTAACTCATTGATTTAATCGAATAAACGAAATAATTCTCGAACGACTTGACTTATCTACACCCTTATATTTTTTTTTGATGAAAAGATAAATATATAAATCATCAAAAACACCACAATACATATGTAACCATAGAGCCCCTTATGTCACGTCTGACGAAATGTTAGATCTGATAAGGGAGGACCATGATCGTGTACACGTGCTCACTCGGGTACACACTAACTCAAAACGTCCTGCTAGTGCTGCTAGCTCCATGTGAGGTAACACACTGCACTGGCACCCTCAAAATCCTATGCTCATCATGTGATCGAGGTTGTCGTGCCTCCATACATCCCACTCCCCCGTCGTGTCTCCTCCTGCGTCCGTGAGCCTCTGATCATCTAAAACTGATCTCCTAGTCTCCCGAAGTCACTTTTGGCAAGTGACCAGCTGTAAACGGATTTGATGCGTCTTTACCGCGAGCCGTTTGCTGCGGACTAGATAAGTCATTCTGGTGGGCCCATGCACCCTCTTAGGCTTTTAGGTAAAGCCTCAGTCATGAACGAATTTGATATATCTTTACCGTAAACCGTTTGCTATGAACTAGATAAACCTTTATTATAGACCTATTCATCCTGTTAAATTTTTTGACAAAGTCTCAATTATAACAAATTTAATATGTCTATTTCGCAGTCGTTTTATACATTTAACCAAACTTAGGAAGGACAGAAGCTTCCCGTCAATGAGTGGAGTAGTCCGCAACAAAGGATCGCTAGACTTGGGCACTAGAAGCATGATATCTTTCAGAAGAAATGAAAAAAAATAATTTTGTGGAGGAGAATATAATATTTTGGACAATAAGCAGTTTGATTTTCATACTAGTTCAATATTATTAATTATTATCACTATCTCTTTAAAACTTTTTAACATTAATTAAAATTTCTATAATATTAATTAATATTGTTTTAACTTAATTAAAATTATTCTAAATTATTCAATTTTATTTTAACTTTATTAAGACTACTCTAATATTAATGAAAATTATGGGTTGTGACAATTTTGATTAAACTTACTTTATTATAGTAGTTTTTGTTAAAAATATTATGAAAAATATAAAAGTGTTTAGAATAAAAATATTTTTAAGATAAAAAATAAAATAAGACATCGATAATAAAAATGAAGAGTACCATTTTAATTTTCATTAGAATTTTTTTCTATAAAAAAACTTAGTAGAAAATCAAAAACACACTCCTCATTATCTATATTATTAAAAGGACATTTTCTTTTAAAATAATTTTCAGCCATAATTTGATATTCGAAATATTTATTTATACTTTATTTTAAAATAATTTTAATACAAACTGTATCACTTTTGAAATAGTATGTTTTATTAAAATTGTATCATCTTAAAATAATTTTCAGCAAAATTATTTCAAAATAAAACATAAAATAGTTTTTTTTAATATAGAATTAATATTATTTGAATAATTTTTAAAAGAGAGGTACAATTTTGATAATATAAATAATTAAGGCGTTCTTTTGATTTTCTACCAAAACTAAAATCAATTTGATAAATTAATAAAAAAAAAGATTTGTTGAATTTGAATTGATTTTAATTTAACGGCTTCGATCAATAGGTACGGACTCCTTAAACCCTAGAAAAGAAGCTTCAGAGTTCTGCGAATTGCCAAGACTCGGGTCCTCTCCTCTGCTGCCTCGCCCACCGCCATTACCTTCGCCTACCTCCCTCCTCTCGCCTCTGCTCCCGCTCCCTCCCGATCACTCCTTCATCACACCATGTATCGCGCCTTGTCTTTCCTTGCCTCCAAAGCTTGGTAAGATTCATCGACCAGAAAGTTTGAAAGCAAATGAACTCTTACTCCCTATTCTAAGGTGATCTCCTACTTACTGGGCCTTTTGATTCTATAGGGTTTCCAAAGGCGGCAGCAGCAGACAGGTAGGGTGGTGTAGATTTTCCGCAGTCATGATTTCTGCTGTGCTTTGAGACTGAGGTTTTTTAGTTTCGATAAAGTTTTGATTTTTATATGTAATGAGGTTATGTTCGTGGCTGTAGATTGGAAGTAGGCTTGGTTGGAGCAGAAACTATGCTGCGAAGGATATTAGGTTCGGAGTTGAGGCTCGCGCTTTGATGCTCAAGGGTGTGGAGGATCTTGCGGATGCAGTGAAGGTGACTATGGGCCCAAAGGTATGTATATATATTTTTTCACGGCTGCTGTTGAGAAAGATCACACTTTGTTATTTTGAGATTCGGTGATCTAACATTTGGCGTGTGCCTCTGCGTCTTGGCTTGAAGGGTCGTAATGTTGTTATTGAGCAAAGCTACGGTGCGCCCAAAGTGACAAAGGATGGTGTCACTGTTGCTAAGAGCATTGAGTTCAAGGATAAAATAAAGAATGTGGGTGCTAGCCTTGTGAAACAGGTAGCCAATGCAACCAATGACGTTGCTGGTGATGGTAAGTCATTCCTCCATGGTGAGGTAGAGTTTTGTGCCTGGTCTTGTACTGTTATGGATATCAAGATGACTTTCCTAGTTATGATTTTGTTCGTTGGGTTACAGCCTACTAGTAGCTTAGTCTTGTCATTGTTTCTGAAGTATAGTTAATATATATTTCTGTTAATTTTTCGTCTCTTTGCCTATGAGTAACTCTTTACAGTGTGAGTTAACTGTCACATTCATTGAACACAGTTTTGTGTCTATATGAGATTTTGCTGCATTCATTTGTTATATGCCTTCTATTTGAATGTATGCAGGGACAACTTGTGCTACTATCCTTACTAGAGCAATATTTGCTGAAGGATGCAAGTCGGTAGCAGCTGGAATGAATGCAATGGATTTGAGACGTGGCATCACATTGGCAGTTGATACTGTTGTGACCAACTTGAAGAGCAGAGCAAGAATGATCAGTACCTCAGAGGAGATAGCTCAGGTATTTGGTTCTGTGGCATCTTTAATATCATATTATTGAAGAGCCACTAAAGATATACACCCTCATTACTTTGGAAAATTGTTGCTTCAGATATCATTCTGTTCTTGTTTCTTTGCTTTTTTTTTTTAAAACAATATCAAGATTTGAGTTATCTTCCCTTTCAAAGGTTGGTACAATATCATCCAACGGAGAAAGAGAGATAGGTGAACTAATTGCAAAAGCAATGGAGAAAGTTGGTAAGGAGGGAGTTATCACAGTCTCAGTAAGTCAGATATCTTGGTGATTATATTTTATGTTATTTTTGTATATGTTGTCTGTTTGCTATTCTGTTTTTACATTCTAGTCACTTCAGCTCCTTGAATTAATGTAGAAGCTGCTAGGGTATAATTTTTGCATTACAGAAATACTTAACCATCATTCCCGCTATGATTTAGAATATTACCAATTTTCTAAATGGAAATATACCTTTTGCATATGCTTAGCTATATTGTTATCTCCCTCTTCCCTCAATAAGCTCCTACTTAGATGACAATTATACCCTTTATGATTTCAAATATTATAAGCAATTTCCAAGATGGAAAAAATGCTTTTTAAATGCATAGGTTAAGCAGTATATATATTTTTTTTGTCTCCCTTTTCTCTCAATAACCCCCTTTTCTTCATTTACAATTTTTGCTTTTAGTTGTGTTTCCAAGAAGAGAAAGAGTAGGTAGAGATAAAACTGGAAAGAAAAGAGGGGAACAAAAAATTCTGTGGGAAAAACACAAATAGGGAGGGAAACAAATTATTCATTTTTTCTGTCAAATTGAGCTGAGAATTGTCTCATGCTCACTAATAACCCTTATGCTATGGCCTAATGGATCATTTCCTCAAATCATTATTTATGAGTCTCTGCACCATTGTCACATTCTTTTCCCTCTGATCGTCTTTGTTCTGTGCATTTCTTCTCATTTTCTCTTCATTTAAGAAAATAATACGAAAAAAGACTCTTTCTTCTTTCTTATTCTTTGCCTTAGTTTTCTTTTTCATCTCTCTCTTTTCTTTCTCCTCTCCTACTTTTGTCCCTCTACGGAAGTTCAAGCTAAGACTTATGCTCTTAAGATTATTGAAAAGATGATGAACATGTTCAATTGTATCAGAGTTACATTGATGAAAATGTTAAGTTGTATGGAGTTATATTGAGACACATACCTTTTGAACATGTGTGTGTGTGAGAGAGAGAGATGCATACAGCTCATGGTGGCAATATGCTGACAATGATAAGTTGTCTTAACTATATGGATTTGACTGTGTGAATTTCATACTGCTATTGAGCTCTACATAAGGCTACACTTAAATAATATGATTTCAGTAAACAATTCTTAATTAGTAGCATCAATATGAGTGCCATATTTAGTACTTATGAAATAAATACATTTGTTTGAATTGCTCTATATCCATATAAGATGCATAAAATAGATGCTTACGTGGCTATCATCTGATCAACTTGTTGATTTTAGTCACTTGGACTGCAGCCTGATCAAATATTTATAGTAATTATTTTCCACCTTGGTTTTGATAGATGCACCGTCCATCTTGCAATTAACTCGTTTGTTGTTGCAAAAATGTTTGCCAAACTGAGTCCTAGCTGGACTAGCCTCTTGAATTTACCAATCTATAATAAAATATATAGTCTCAACATTCAACATTGTTTAATATTTTTCTTGTGCTATGACTTGCTATTTATCAACATACATTTACAGTTTTATTCACTTTTTTGAGTGAGTGTCAGTTGTCTTTTTTCTTTCTTTCTTTCAAATGTCCTATCACCTACAACTGCTTATGCATCTTTGGATTTATAGCATCAAACGGTGATGGGATATTGAGTAATACTCATACTCTTTGCAAACTATGTGATTAATTCTATAGCTGTTGCTAATCCATTTCTGGATGCTTGTTTTGAAGTATGAATGTAAGGGTGCAGGACATGAATATGGTGGATGTGCTTACAGATGCAATATCGAAAAAGTAGAATGTGGATAGTTGCAATACAATGAGGATATTATCTTGGTACAATCATATGGGCATGATAAAAGTGAGAGAAAATAAATTGTGATTGTACAAGCATGTTTTAAAGATTGTCAATAGACTCTCGATAGTTAGCTGAGATGAATCAATTAGAGTGGAAATTCTAACAGCTAAAAGGAGACCTAGTTAATAAAATAAGGAACAATTTGATTAGTTTAAAAATTAAAAGTTGTGCTTGTTTTGCTCTTCCAGTTTAACCTATGCGCCAGCTATAATTTGTGTCACCTAAATTATCTATCTCATTGTGCTCTGTTAGGATGGGAAAACTTTGTACAACGAACTGGAAGTTGTCGAAGGAATGAAACTTGACCGAGGCTACATATCCCCCTACTTCATTACTGACCAGAAGAATCAAAAATGTGTAGGAAGCCTATCCTGATCAATTACCTTTCATCTAGATAGCATTTCTGTTATTGTTCTGTGAGTCTTATTTTTCTAGTTTGCAGGAGCTTGAAGACCCTCTTATTTTGATACATGAGAAGAAAATTTCAAGCATAAATGCAGTCGTCAAGGTGTTAGAGTTGGCATTGAAGGTAAAATTTCTTGATTCAAATTGCATTTACAGTTTATACCATATCTATTCACACGCTTTTCTCAATGTGCTCAGAGACAGAGACCTTTACTAATTGTTGCTGAGGATGTGGAAAGTGACGCACTAGCAACATTGATTCTTAATAAGCTTCGAGTTGGAATCAAGGTCAATTTAGCATTTTAAATCCATGTTTTATCCTGATGATTGGGAATCTGGTCAGTCAGTCTATCTTGTTATTTTCCTAGCACTGACCAGGTTGTGATTATGCAGGTGTGTGCTGTTAAGGCCCCTGGTTTTGGTGAGAACAGGAAAGCTAGCCTGCAAGATCTTGCCACTCTCACTGGAGGTTCTGTGAGTATCACTCTTTGAATAGGTCTCTGCTTGTTAATATTTAAATGACTTATGTTTGATTTAAGTCATTACTTGTATATTTTAGGTCATAACAGAAGAACTTGGCATGAACCTTGAGAAAGTAGAACTTGACATGCTTGGTACATGCAAAAAGGTGAGAGACCTTTTTCTTTTCTTATTTTTTCTAAAAGTGTCTGTCACTTAAACTTTTTCCAGAACTAGGAGTAGACCACGTGAATTATTATTATTAACTTAATTTTGCACAAAATGTTAAACAAATAAATGGTATTGTTAGGTGACAATCTCAAAAGATGACACAGTAATTCTTGATGGATCTGGTGACAAAAAAACTATAGAAGAGAGATGCGAGCAGGTTGGTTCCTTCTGCCTTTTCCAATGAGAATTTTATGAAGCTTTATTTTATTTATTTATTTATTGTGACAGATACGTTCTGGCATTGAATTGAGCACATCAGACTATGACAAAGAAAAATTGCAAGAACGATTGGCAAAACTCTCCGGTGGAGTAGCTGTACTTAAGGTATATTACTTCATTGACTTTTCTTCATGTTGTGCTGTTAGTACTTTCCTCCAGAGCAAGCAGAAAAACTATTCAGTATCAAGCTAGGGTCCCTTGAATTGTAAGTCAGAACTCTATGATGGTTCCATCACTAGTAACATTCATAGCAGTCTGACACTTACAAAATTCTTTAATTAGGTTAAGTAGAATATTTTCTCTAGTCTTGCTTAATCTATCACATATTCTAATTGATTCAACTTCTGTAACATAGAAGTTCATCCTGTTGGAACTTGTCGATAGTCTTTATCTATTCTCTCTCATTTTAGCCTCTGGAAAATAAAATGAATTATGTTTCGCCATTTGTTGGGTTCCAGAATGGCAAGTTTTGCATTCAAACATTGCCAATTGAGTTTTCTCTGTATAAAAAACATTTGTAACAAGGGAACTATCAACGGTTGCATATCTAAGTTGGCAATCTACTGAACTTATCTGTACAGATTGGAGGGGCCAGTGAAGTTGAAGTTGGAGAGAAAAAGGACAGAGTTACAGATGCTTTGAATGCAACTAAAGCTGCTGTTGAAGAGGGCATTGTACCAGGTAATGACTCATTCATCCATCTTTCGGGACAAATCTATTACGAAGTGAGCCTTCACATAAAACCACATGAAGCCCCTTCCATTTCTGATGGTTCCTGTCTTTTGGGCATATACTAAGTCTTCACAATACTTGTGGAAGTAATAGTCTGTTCTTTCAGGCGGTGGAGTTGCACTGCTCTATGCATCTAGAGAGTTGGAAAAGTTGCAGACTGCTAATTTCGATCAAAAGATCGGTGTCCAAATAATTCAGAATGCTTTAAAGGTTTGCTGATGATTATCTCCTAGAAGCTAAAAGCCATGATTCAAGTGTTCTCTGATTGGGTGTTCGGTTTCAATCCTTTCTGCTGTGAATTTTTCCAGGCTCCAGTGCATACCATTGCTTCCAATGCAGGAGTGGAGGGTGCTGTCGTTGTTGGCAAACTCTTGGAACAAGATAACCCCGACCTTGGCTACGATGCGGCCAAAGGCCTGTTCACATTCCATTCAAGAGTTTCTTAACGGTTTATTTTTTTGAATTTGTTTAACAAGCGTTTCTAAAATTGATCTTTTCTTGTATTGTTCAGGTGAATATGTAGACATGGTAAAATCAGGTATCATCGACCCACTGAAGGTCATCAGAACTGCCTTGGTAGATGCTGCAAGGTAAGAAAATAACCTTTTTTCTGCACAAATTGGAATTTTTTGTGATGTCAAAGAAAAGTCCAGTTGGTTCATTTTTCATTAGTTTTAGTGTTTACTTGTAGGGGTTGGAAATAAGAGAAAATGAAAGAGTTTATTTTATTTTCCCCCCTTTTAATACATTTATCTTGTTTTATTTGGATAAATTTTATTTACTTATTTATGTCTATCTTGTTTATTTACTTATTTGGATAGATTTTTGCCCCAAGTTAGAGTTGCAGCTCTATTTGCTACTTGAAAAGTCGTTATTTGCGGTCTACGACATAGAATCACATAGTAACTAATCTAAATCCCAAATTTGTTTTTGCTTATTGCAGTGTTTCCTCCTTGATGACAACCACTGAGGCTGTTGTTGTGGAGCTCCCCAAGGATGAGAAAGATGTTTCCGCCATGGGCGGCGCTGGTGGCATGCCCGGAATGGACTACTGATCTCGCCACCGACTGCGCCTGCGCCTGCATTGACTGTTTTCTTTCTTCGGTTCCTGATTCATTGTTAGATCAGTATCTGCCATTTGGTTGGCAACACTTCCGTTTCTCGTTTACTGATCGTTTATCGTCAGGGTTAAAGCGAATGCTAAAAGCCAGAGTAGGACTTTCTAGTGACTGTTCAAGAAATCTTCAATAATATTTTTCATTTTAACAATGGAATCTGATATCCGTAATAATCCACGATTGAGAAATCTCATTACTCATTGTCATTTTGTCTATAATAATTTTAAAAATATTTTAGCATTTAACAACTTTTAAAAATATTCTTAAAATTTGTATTAGTGTCAAAATGCACCACTAAGATTTTCATTTAGCTGATAATTTAAAAAGGTAAAACATTTGGTTACTTTGATAGCAAAATGAAAATATTCATAGATATTTCGATATTATTGAAATCTTGAGATGCATTTTCTGAAAGAATAGTCGTCTGCTTGGAGGACTAGGGAGCGAGGCTAATACTAGGGTTTTAGTTCATTTTTGCCATTATAGTGCATGTTCACCCTATTTCGATAAGTAATTTTTAGCCACCTTTCAAAAAAATTATTAAAAAAAAAATGATTAACCAGATCGGATAACGTCGGATCTGGGATGATCGGTCCGGTCCCACGGAAATTTTCCACCGGTCACCAGGGTAAATCGGGAAGCGCTAATGGAGGCTCATCCAAATGATCAGTATTCTAAGGCCAACTTCTCAAGATTCAAACCTTAGACCCTTTGATTAATCATTAGAGGACTTAACCTTCGTTCCGTTACCTCGGGGGCTCAAAAAAAATTATTAAAATAAGCGAGGAAGAAGCATCACCCTTGTCAATAATCAAAGGTCATCGTAGATATCTCATGGTCAAAGATTAAAAAAAAGACAAATAATATCAAAATGAAGTTTCAATCGAATTCAAGAGAAGATATCGTGTTTTAGAAATGGTGATGCAACATAAGCAATTGAATTAATGATACAATCAATATTCATCCCATTTTAGGTCAGCAAGATATGCCAGCTACGTGGCCTTATTTTAAGTTAACATGTGGCTCGTATGTTCAAAAACCTTGGGCTAAAGTGTCGATCTTTCGGATCAGGTCAACCAAATGACACCTACGAAGGTTCACCTATTGGACCAAGTCAATACTTTGGCACAAGGCCGTCTTAATCAGTTCCGAGGCCGAGGTAAAAAATAAAAATCTTTAATATTTTTAAAAATAATTTTTTTATATATAAAATATAATTTTTTAAATTTTTAATTGAAAAATATTAATTAAAATTTTATATTCACATTTTGATAATATTAGATATTGTTGAATATAAATAAGATTTTATTCATTTTAATTTTGAAAACTTTATTTATGATGAAACTATATTAATAAATATGGTAGTATTATCCATGCATTAAAAAAAAACTTTTTTAATAAGATTTAATATATTTAAATTCTGAATTTATTATTATTTTTTTCTAAAGTATTATCTGTTAACGAAAATTTAATTGATTTTTCATTTAAATGTTTAATTGATTTTCTAAATTTTAATTTTTAATATTAAGTAACAAATTTATAAAGTTCATTTTTTTTAGATCCCGTCGAATTGGTCCGTCCCACTAAATAATTTAAAAGAATTGAATTAAAATTTTATTAACTCATTTCAAAGCGAATCTAGGTGGGGGGTCACTCGTCTGGCCCGCGATCTATGTGGGTCGGCCTATGTTTGACTTGGATAATTTATGGGTTGAGAATTTTTTTTTCTAAAATTTAAGACTTAACTCATCTAATCCATACTTCAAATTTAAAAATTTCAACATGTTATATATATATATATATATAACGGTTCCTCACTTACCTAATTCATAAATCGCCTTGGATTGAAGTGGATTAGAGATTTCTCAATCTGCTAGGATGGCGGGCCGATCAACCTCGCTTTATCGCCCTACCGTCCTGTCATCCTACCACGTCATATGATGAGTTTTTGACGGGTCAACCTATACTATCATGAGTTGATCCATTTGATAATACTAATTTTTTTATATCCTGAATCAATTTGATGTTTAAAAAAAACTAACATACTGCTTTGCATCGAATGAACGAAGAACTCTTACTTTCTGTTCTTATTTGAAAGAGGAAGAAAGAGCTAGGTAGGAAAATTATCGGTGAAAGAGGAAAATATTATCCTTTGAGAGTATCATCGACAAAGGAGAAAAACATGAGATCATCGAGATGAGAGAACACTAATAAGAGAAGAAAAGGATACGAGATCATCGGCAACTGTGAGAAAAGAATAATCGATTAGATTTTAAAAATAAGATATACAATTAAAAAATCAATAATAAAGAAAAATAGAATAATTTAAAATTGATGTTTTTTTTAATTAATCTAAAATTAAGAGTGCATATTTTTTAAAAATATATAAATAATATTAAAATATAAAAAATTAATGACCCAAGTCTCGAGTCCTTTGGCACTTTCAAGAACCAATCTCTAGAGCAAAGTCGACCCTGAGTGGTTAAGGTGGGACCGACGCACAAGGCCCCACCTCCGGTGAGCCTCATTTTTTTAAAGTATTTTTTTTATATTTTTTCTAATAAAGGCTAACAAAATATGTTCTCTTTTCTCACAACCATTTACTCTCTTATGTTATATCATTGA
>JBBUKS010008290.1:0-12468 GCA_038050645.1 Hedychium gardnerianum | reverse complement strand
CCTTAGTTATGTATTTGCTTTTCTTGATCTATAAGGGGTGTTCTCTATCTATATGTAGCATGCATAAATTAAGGGGGAGTTTCTTATCATCATCATGTTTCTCTCTTTCGTCCGTGCTATCTTCGTTTTGATATTTGGCAAGGGAGGAGAAATATAGTATTTAAGTTCATGCTTTGTTTGATTAATATGACATGATCATCTTTTCATATCATGACTTGTTATTATCATATTGAAAACTTCTTTATGCGTATTATATTGATATCTTGTTGATATTATGATTGGTTGGAAATTAGCCTAAACTTAAATAGATTGTCAAACATCAAAAAGGGGGAGATTGTTGGTGCAATTATACCCTGGAAGTTTCAATGATTGACAATTATTTAAGTTTAGGCTAATACGTTGGATCTAACTTAAGTGCAGGATGAAAGAAGTTCAAGAAGGTCGGAGACCGGATTCTTGGTAAGAACAAGTCCATGCAAGTCGGAGGACCAGATGCAAGACAAGGGAAGACCAAGAAGGTCGGGGACCTGATTCTTGGCACGAAGACCAGGAGATGAGGAAGCTCCAGGCGCAAAGTCCAGGGAAAGGTCGGGGACCGAATTCTAGATATAAAGACCTGAAGATGAGGAAGCTCCAGGCACAAAGTTTCATTGGTGAGTGTGTGCTCAAGGGTTTAGGGGTGAAAAACGTATTTTAGGGTTCACCAATCGATTGGTGACAGCTAAAACCCAAAACCCGAAATTCAGGGTTTAGCAAAAGAGAGTGTATCAATTGATTGACACGAATTGCCAATCGATTGGTAATTAAATTCGAGCACACAGAAAGCTCCGGGATTGATTGGCTGATCGATTAGGAAACTACCGATCGATTGGCTGATTGATTGAGAGGTTTTCTTCGCGAGAACATAAAGTTCTCACATCGATTGGCTGATCGATCGGGAAGTGTTTCTTCGCGAGAACAGAAAGGTCCCGAATTTATTCACTGATCGATTGGGAGACTTGTTTTCGCGAAAATAGAAGGTTTCCTAATCGATTGATTGATCGATTAAGGTGGTTAATCGATTGATGGTTAATGGTAATCAATTGGGATTCAAAATGGGATAATCTCAGCGATCTGGAGTTAGTGACCGTTCAACGGATAGTTAGACAAGCGGTAATCGATTAGAGCGTTTTCCCAATCGATTGGTGGCGACCAAAAAGTAAAGAAACGATTCAATTCTGAAGCGTTTAAAAAGGGGATTAGGACACAAAGCTAAACTACTTTTCCATTGCTATTCGTTTGCTCATCTCAGTCTCAAGCTCTCATCCTCAAGATCTTCAAGCAATCAAGAGAAGGAGAATCAAGCCAAAACTTGTATTCTTTCCTTTCTTCTTCTCCATTGTTGCTATTTCATTTGAGAGCTTTGAAAGCTGTAAAAGGTTTCTCCACCTTCGGTGTTGTTCCGAGAAGGAGAGTTCATAGTGGAATCTGTGATTGCTGGTGTGGACCCTTGGATTAGTCACCTCAAGGAGGTGGAGATCAAGTAAATCAAGGTGTTAGCATTGTGGTGTGCTCAGCATCAAGTACCTACTGCAAAAGAAGAATCGAAGCGAGCTATTCACCCCCCTCTAGCTCTATCGGTCCTAACAATATATGTCACAAATACAATTGAATGCTTTTTGGGAGAGAGAAGACAAGACCAAAGAATGCTCGGATAGAGATTGCCTTTTAATAATGCAACATGCAAAACCCTCCAACATATGGGTAGTCAAAAGGATAACATATGTTATATTAGGATAAGTCATGGATAGCTAAACTAAACCACCAACCGATCCATGATTGAGAAATGTATCTATAAGAGTCTAGAATTTTATTAAAATAGTGATTTATCAAAACAAAAATGGTTGGATTCTATTTATACACCCAATATTAGTCCAATCTCCTAAGACGCGATGGAAAATAAACATGTTCTTCAGAAATAGTAAACTAAAAATACTAAGATTCTTAAGTAGAATTAAAGACTAGACAATGATCCAATTTATTTTATTGGACATTTATTTTAATTCAAATATTATTATTTACATCACGCAATAGGGATGTCACCTTTTTGAGATATAAGAAGTACCATATGCAGTGTGAACTGTTGGTAAAGAAGAAACACTCTTAACTTTGATAAAGTAATGAGGTGTAAACTAGCAAGTTGTTAGAGGTTCTAGAGTCTAGTAACAACATTATTAAATACTCATTTTGCAGAAACAGTTGATTAAGTAAAGGTTAAGAGTGTATCGAGTGGGTTACCATGACCATAGACAATATGATGACATTTTTTTTCAACTTTAGCTCTAGTCTATCGAGTGGGTTGTATTTGTAACAAATTTTGATTCAAGAGTAATTGAAGTTACAAATAGCTCGGGATAAATTATTTTCTTTCCTTAACTTCACTTAGGAGAAGGCGAACTTGACACAACAGTAAGTTGCCACTGTGTGACGGGTTCGAGTCGTGGAAATAACCTCTTGCAATACATGTTAGACTAGGTACAATATACCCTTCCTGGAATCTAGCATTGACAGAAGCTTCATGCACCGGGCTGTTCTTGATTTTACTTAGGATAAAGAAATTTGGTGTGTCTAATCTTATGGTCATTTGCATTTATCTTATGAACAATCAAGGGTTAAATTATATCATTTTGTATTAGAGCTTTGATTTTTGGTCCAAATGATATAGTTTTAGTACCATTCGGATATTTAGCATACTTTCTAAGATGACTGAAATGAGTTATAATCTTATAATTCTCTTTCACATAGCTTCTTTATCACCAAATATAAGCACATAGTGATTATAAAGCCAATTTTATTAGAATTTTAAAAGAAGTAATGCAATTAGGATTTTCAAATCCTATTTAAAATTATTAAAAATTGTAAAGTTGTCTAGGTTGTTTAAAATTTTTATAATTTATTATATCTCTAGGGAAAGAGATAGAGTATTCTAAAGATGTTTATTTTTTTTTTAAAAAAAAGTCGATTAGAGTTTTTATTGGATAAACTGAATCATTAATTATGAGTAATGAATTTTATTCTCAATCTATAGAAGGTTAGGATGGGCAACTTTCAATTAATAAAGAAATCCCCTTTCAATTCTCTGTGATAGCTCAAATTTTTTTTGTGTGAGATACTTATCCATGTTTGCTTCATCAATTTTGTCCCGGTGTTTCTATGTGGTTCGTGTGTGATTTGAGGCTTCAATTTTGTGTTGCGTCAAGAAGTGTACACACACACACACACAGAGACACACACACTTCTTATTAATACTAAAATGAATCTTGTGCAATTAGATGAGGGCATTGGATTTTGTGGCATCCTATTGACATCAACTATTTAACTTTCCAAGATCTAAATCAAATAAAAGTTATATAACATCTTGTACTCAAAATAATTTCTCCATATGTAAATAAGTATATCTCAGTTAAGTAACTGGGAGTTGAACTCAATGTGACACAATTGAAATTGGTAGACACAAATGGATACAACATGATTTCTTTGTTTGTAGAGGCACTTCTCTTTGATATGGTTGGTGCTCTGATTGGTGGTTCCTCTCTTCTTCTCTCCTCTAGTTTAATAGTGTTTCATCTCCTTCCTATGATCAACAAAGGAAATCGAAGGATCAGTCACATAAATAGTAACTTTTTAACTTGGCCAATTTTGGATGGTACTAGCTGAGACTCTATTTGTCTCCGTTGGTACCACCTAAACTGTGTAGGCATGTCCAACATGATACACTTCAGTTGTGACAACTGATACAAATTGACACTTTCAAACCACACAACAAATTAATCAATTTTACTATCTGTCTTATGTGATGATTTTCTCATGCAACATATGTTGCTAATACTTGTTCACTTGTAGAAGTGGGAGGAAGTCCTTTTAAGTTTTTAGTAATTATCTCAGTTGGAGCAGTGGATAGACACTGTAATTTTGTATTGATGAAGAATAAGGGCACATATAGATTCAAATTCATAGGTAAAAAGCCATAACTATAGTAGTTTTTTACATTCATGATACTTGTTAAGATAACTTTAGCATTATAGGTATCAAAGGTAAACTTCGTCTAATCAATCTATTGATAAATAGATAACATATTTGAATAGAGTTTTGGTATGGTCTGCCCAAGATTTTGCATGAGAAGATGAAGCTCTTGATCCAATTTATATAATAGAGCAAAACCAAGTGAGATATATCCTCTAGAGAGAGGATTTTAAATTTCTTTTGCAATGGAAAGTTTCTGTAATATGGACAATGATGATTATGCTAACCCATGTGATAATTTACTGTTTACAATTTCCCATTTTTTAAGATTTTCGGCAAATTTTGTCTTTGGTATCTTCAATTTGTCTAATAAAATTAGATTTGTCTCTTATGGCATCTCCAGATAAGTTGGCCTTTTGAGAAGGTCAACATGTGATTTGACCATAATTGGATAGTTCATGTCATCCAAGTCAATGAGAAATGGTTTGAAATTTTTATTTTATTTTACCATTCTTCTTTTTTAGCCCCCCCTCAGTTGCTAATTCAACTATGGATTGTTGCGAGGATTCCTTTTTGGTTACCATTGTGCTTAATGAGGTTTGTGGCATGCTATCTCGATGGTGGTGTAAGCAGTTCCCTTCAATGTGTGGAAAGATGCCATTGGCAGAGGAATTGAAAGGAGATGTTGCTACCAATTGGTTGTCTGCAGTGATAGAGGAGAGCACTTGACAGAGGACAAATGATGAACATGGGTTTTTATTTGGATACTTGGGATACCATATCTCTCTAGTGAGGTGAGCAGGTACTTGGGATTAGGCTCAACATGGTAGAGATGGTTGGGGACAATTACAATGCCTTAGTCGCAGCTTCTCCTTCAGTGTGCCATAACATGCAACTAGGCAAGCTTCTTTATAAAATCCGACACTTTGAAAGATACAAGAGACTTGATCAGTTAGCAAATTTGTGTTTTCGTATATTATCATTCATAATCAATGTGGAGATACAAATGTATGTCAGGTTTATTCATTTAGTTTTTGAGTTGTTTTTACTTTGTTGAAGGTGTAGTTTCTTATTCTACTTTCATCTGACTTTTTTGGGTATACTTTTCTCGTAATGCTGTCTACTTAAATTTTAATGGAGAAAGCGTGATCAAAAGAAAACTGCGATATTAGTAATCATATCACATGATCTTTGGTGCGTGTTAATAGATTTACTTGTGTGTACAGCAAAACAATTAAGCGTGAAAACTCATGACTGGAGGAAATATTTATCATTGTTTAGTAATTTTGAATTTTGATTCATATATAGTCTTAAAGGTGTTATAGACCACTATCAACAGAATACAGATGAGGTGAATAAAGAATACTGTATGTTCAATAAATATCAAGCATAAACTATAAGTCTACTTGGGTCTAGTCCATTTTTTACTTTGGGTTTTTTTTTTTTTGTATAACATGATTGCACTACATGCATAATGGACATTTTTCTTCTCATTCGTATTGAGCTAACCTTAGCTTTATCCACCAGTATATTATCATAATTAATGAAGGCGTACATTCTAGCTGCTTATGCCTCCTATTTCCTGAATAAGTTTGATGGATACTATTTTTCTACATTCTGCCTGCTTATGTTCTATTGAATAATTCCAGCAACAGATTAGCATGGTTTATATATGAAAATTAATGTTTCTGTGGTTATAGTAAATTGCTCAATTTGTATTTTGGTCTCACTTTTTAAGCTCTTCTAACCTATCAGATAAGCGAAAGGAAATCTGAGCTGGCTCGACTGGAGTCCCTTGATTGTGGAAAACCTCTGGATGAAGCAGCATGGGACATGGTATTTTTGCATGTATTATAAACATTGTTAAGCTTCCATGATCCTGACTTATGCTTCTTTCTCCTGTTTTTCAGGATGACGTTGCTGCTTGTTTTGAGTATTATGCAGATCTTGCAGAAGCCTTGGACAGGAAACAAAGATCTCCACTTTCTCTTCCTATGCAAACTTTTAAGTGCCACATTCTGAGAGAGCCCATTGGTGTTGTTGGGTTGATTACTCCTTGGTACCTTTCTGGAGTCTGGAACTCAATATATATAATTAAAGTTAAAACTACTTGATACTTATGCACCTCTGATGACTCTTTTGGGTTTGCATTCATCTGTGGCAATTCATTTTGTTGTATAGTGGTTTTTTTTTTGGCTTACCTTGTTTCTTATATCTAAGTCCTAAAGTTGTATTTCTGAAGACTTTATATGACCTATGGTTTAACAGCATATATTAGCTATATGGGTTTGACGTGATAGAATCCTTCAGACTTCATAAGAATTTACTACATTATGTTGCGAGTTTGACCTTGGTTCTGAAGAACATGGTCATATTGATAGCTTTATTCCTTCACATTTCAATTCCTTCACATATCATGCTAGCTATTGCTACCAAGAAATCACTGAGCAGCCAGCAGTTCTCATTTTAAAGTCATTTTTGTGACACATGGGTCATTTAGTAGCAAGAGCTCTTTTAATCATAGTTTTAAAAAAAAAACAGATCAGAGGTATACCCAATGGAGCTCTGGGTGTCATTGGTTTACTGGTTAAATTAATGGATCAATTGGAGTGACCAAATGCGATCTATAATCAACTTGTCTGGGCTCATTGGTCAGACCTGACCTGACAACTGTTGAGTAGTTGAAATTGCATATTTATTAAGAAGAAATTTTTATATATTTATTCTTTAAAAAAAAAATTATATATGTGTGGCTGGAAAAGTTTAAATTTTGTATAAGCCATTATTATTAATTTTTTTTTTCATAAAGTTAAATATTTTTGATAAATACTACTGCAAATGATTGCTAATAAATGATAAGAATTAATGATAGTTTAAAACATGAAAAAACATTGCAACTTAAGTATAAACCTAACTACCACCACCAACAATAATAACAATAACAATCAAGCCTTATCTCACTAGGTGAGGTTGATCTTTTTACGCCATTGAGCTCTATTCCCTACTATATTATTATTTATATTTAAATAAATTTTATCTTATTTTATAGTTGTTAACCAAGTCTTCTTTGATCGTCCTCTTTCTCGTTTAATATTCGTATTTGTCATAGTTTCACATCGCAAAACATTTATTAGTCGTCTAACTATATGTCCATACCATCTTAAACGTGTCTCCCGATGTTTTTCTTAATAGGTGCAGTTTCGACTTTCTCTCTAATATGCTTATTTCTTATACTATCCATCCTCATGTCCGTACATCCATCTTAACATCCTCATCTCATCTTAACATCCTCATCTCTACGACTCTCAGCTTCTACTCATGTGCTTGAGTCATACAACATTCAATTCAATATAACATAGCAGGTTTAATTGTCATTTTATAGAAATTTCCTTTTAAGTTTTAGAGATATTTTATGATCATAAAGAACACCTGACATTCTCCTTCCATATAACATAGCAAGTATATGTATTCTACGTAACACCTCTCTCAACTCCTCCATTCTTTTTTTGCAAAAATGATCCTAAATATTAAAGTTCTCAGTTATAGATAATTCATTATCTCTTATTTTAATATTTTTTTTATTACGTCTAATATTGCTAAACTTAAATTTTATATATTATGTTTTTACTCTACTAAACTTAAAACCTTTCACTTCTAGTATTTCCCGCCAAAATTCAAGCTTAGCATTTATTCCTTCACATGTATCATCTACCAAAATAATATCATCTGCAAACAACATGCACCATAGTAACATGTCTTGGATGTGTCAAGTGATTCATCTATGATTAGTGTAAAAAGATAGAGACTTAGAATTGATCCTTGGTATAAACCTATCTTTATAGAAAACGCTTCGTTTAATCCTTGATATACTCTTGTTGTTACAACCTCATACATATCCTTAATTATTTCGATATTCACTACGTTAACACCTTCCTTTTTTAGAATTTTTCACATAATTTCCCTTGGTAGTTAGTCATAAGTTTTTTCTAGGTTGATGAATACTATGTGTAAGTCTTGCTTCATATTTTTTAATTAGTTGTCTATGAAGATATATAACTTCTATTGTCGACCTTCTAAATATGAATCCAAATTAATTTTTGGTCATCGTGGTATTCTTCCTTAATTTTTTTTTTTCTAATTATTTTTTTCCCCAAAGTTTCATTGTTTGATTCATTAGCATAATACCCCTATAATTCACATAATTTTGTACGTCTCCTTTGTTTTTATATGGGGGACTAGAGTACTTACCCTCCATTAATCAGATATTTTTTCGTTTTCAATATTAGGTTGCATAACTTCGTAAGTCGTTCAATACCCTGCTTCCCTAGACACTTCTATATCTCTATTAGAATATCATCTATCCAATTACCTTTCCATTTTATATCTCATTTAAAGCCTATTGTACTTTTGAAGTTTGAATTCTACGATAAAAATATAAATTTCTATACTCTTTTGTTTTACTTAAATTATTTAAATTAAGTTGGTTTCCTTCATTAAAAAGTTGATGAAAATACTTCGTTCATCGCTCTTTATTTCCTTATTATTCATTAGTACCCTATTGCATTTATTCTTAATGCATCTTATTTGGATAAGATCTCTTGTCTTTATTTTTATCTTTATCGCTTTAGCTATTCTATTAATGTCCCTTTCTCCGTTTTGTATATCCAGCTACCGATAGAAGCATTCAAAAGTTTCATTCTTGACTTTACTCACCACTTTCTCAGTCTTTTTCTTAGCTACTGCATATTCTTTTAACTTTTTTTCGTTCTTATAAGTGTATATCACTTATAGGCTGTTTGTTTTTTTCACTTTCTCCGGTACTTTTTATTCCACCACCAAAATTCTTTACTTGGTGGTGGTGCATGCCCTTTCGACTCATCGAGTATGTTCTTGGCCATCATTTTTAACTTTAATGTCATCTTATCCCATGTCGTATTCGAGTCGCCATGTAATATTTGTGCTCCTAGTCTCTCCTTAAATATACTTTACTTTCCGTCCTTAAACTTTCACTACTTGATTCTAGCAACCATGCACGTTTTCCTTCAATTGATACTATGCTTTAGGTGTATATTTAAACCTGCTAACTTATGTTGGGTAGTTAATTTTGTTAAGGATGATCTTGCCATCTTTGTAAATCTTTGTATCCTTTTTTTCTAATCACAACAAACTTAATTTGCAACTTATTGTTCCCACTTTTGAACGTAACTAAGTGCTATATTTTCTCGAAAAAACATATTGACTATTATAAATTCATATGCTTTCACAAAATCCAATATAATTTTCCTTCATTTCTTATTCCAAAACTATAACCCCTATGCACCCTATCATATTCTTTATTTCTTACTCTACATACCTATTTAGATCTTCTATTAAAATTATTTTGCTTGATCGAATTTTTTTTACTACCTCATCTAGGTCTTTTTTTTATGAAAAGAGATAAAAATATATCACCAAAAACATACAAGAACCAATGATACCACTGGTTCCTACTCGTCACGTTCGAACATCTGCTAGATCACAGAGGATACTCATGATACCGTCTACGGGTTGGTGCATTGCATACGACACCAACCCACATCACTGTCGAACATAATCAAAGACAAGATACAATCACACACACAATAACAACGTTCACCACTGCCACTAATGCGACGTCATCATCATCTCTATGATCATCCATCCACGGCTTTTCCTCCATGCCACCCGTAACTCCCGGCGACACCCCATTGAGATCGGCAACATCCGATCAGTTCCAGCAGCTCTCTCTAGTGGTCCCCCAAGCTCAGAAGAGGACATCACATAACATCCGAACCCAGCCCCTTCCTCTATCCAATCTGTTATTTTAGTAGAGCTCCGGTCATGTCGGCAGAACTCCGGCCATCCAGCAAAATCCTCCGTGAGGGGACACTGCTCACCAGCAAAAGATGTGGATGACTCAATGTTGGTAGCCTCCAGAACTGAGCATGGATGCTCCATGATTCATCCATGCATTAGACCCCTTGTGGCAGCTTCCCAAAGCCTCCCCTTCCGACCGGTGGCTACCTCCCATCCGCCTCTCCCCTTGCCTCGCGAACAACGTCTATCATGACAAGCTACATCCACCTCCCTCCTCCATATGCACTCCCTTGGTCCAAACTTTCACCAGAAGAGAGCCTAACCTCACTTGAAAAACTGAGCAAAGGGAGGCTTCTTCACTTGTGCGATAGCACCGGCTTGGCCGGACTGGGCAAGGCAGCACCGCCGGAGAAGAAGGCTGCCTCCGGTGAGGGTTGTTTGGTGGGTAGCGGGTTGTGGACTCAAGGAGGAACCCAAAATCCATAGCCTACCACTCTCCATTTGATCCAACAAGAGAGTCTCCACCAATTTTGGGGGGAGGTTTGAAATTCGAAATTTGAATTTCAAACCCCAAATTCAAAACTCCCTCTCATCTGCCCCAAATTCAAATTTGAACTTCCCTCTCCTTTGATCCTAGCTAGCCATTCTTTCCTAGGTGTCCTCAAGGACTTTGCCGCCCAAACCTTCGCCCGAGCTCCCAAAGTTCAGCTGGTCACCAGAAAACTGCCGTCACCGCTCAGCTTGAATGCCCGGCCATCCCTCCTTCTGATCTGGTTGTCCCCAGCTCCCAGCCCTCTCTTCTTCCGTTTGTTTAACAGCGGACTACCGGCATATTGGTGGCTCCAATCAGCCCACTCCTCTGGTCACTGCAGTAGTCAGTGGTTGACACACCTGAAGCCGTCTGCCGGAGCTCCGATCATCTTGGTCCTCTAGTCACTGTAGTAGGGTGGATGATTCAAAGATGAAGCCAATCAGACCTGAGCTGGGTTCCCCTTGATCCTGGCTAGAGGGACACCGTTTGTGAATCGTGCGTCGGAACAACACCTCCGGCTTCGGCCCAGAACCTGAGAAACTCCAAGTTCCGGCTGGTAGATAACCCCCTCCTCTATGTTAACCCTGTTCGAAGGGGACTGCAACTCCCCACATGCTCACCGACTCTCGGAGTTTCGCCCTCTCCTCTTGCCTCCTCCCTCAACCGCACCAAATGGCTATGCTCCACAGTGATTTTCCAGTTAGGTGGTGGCGTTGCTTGACCGGAGAAGCCCAGCCACCCTCGGTGAAGTTGTAGACTTCACCCGAAGCTCCAACTCCATTTGCAGCCGCTGGAGCTGTGCTCCCACAGCCCCTTCAGCCCTCCACCGTCGCCGTCGAGGGTGTCCGACCATCACCGGTGGGGGAGGGGGTTTAGAGGGGGAAGCCCCCTCCCCCACTGAAGCCTTCACTCCAAATGAGGGAGCTCCAGCCGGCCGATTTTCACACCCCCTCCCTATTCCCATCGCCTTCTCCCTATAGTGAAGGGAGAACTTCTCTCTCTAAACGGGTGGTAGAGGAGAAGATGACTATTACAGTGTTTCTTCAATCCTCATCTAGGGCTTCTTAAACCTATGTTTGGTGGTTTAATCTAATTCTAGTGTATATATGCTAATTACATTAATAATATCTTTCACCACCTTCTTGAGAGCTATAATTCTATCTCCCTTCCAAACTACTTTTACTATTTCATTCTTTAACGAACCATCTACAATAATATCTATTTCATTTCTTGTTTTGCTCCTTATGTACCATAACTTAAAACCTAACTTCTCTATCATCTTTGCCTTCTCTTCTACCCATTTTATCTCTTATAAAGACAAAATATTAATTCTTCTCATAATCATTGTATCTATTGTCTCTATTATTTTACCAGTGAACATTCCTATGCTTCATATTCCAAATTTAAGACAATTGGTATTCATGTTCTTATCCAACTTATGATGTGAGAACTCTTGTATATTTAACACTATACCAAGTTCTCATAGAGATGTAACAGTCCTTGTCGAGACTTTGTAGTCGGACCTTGTAATGCATTCTTTCCAGGGAACAATCTAGTGTTCGCACAGTGCTTTGATGAATCTATTCATGGAACATTTGTCAGTGTTGACGTTGGCCGGCAACCTAATGCAACTCTCAACCTTGTTCATCCGAGATTGAGACCAATATCGGCGTATAAACCTAACCACCATGAAATTAAAATTGATAATCATGCATGTTAATTTTAAGCACTACGAATGATAAGTGAAAACCAATGATATCTATACTTTCATGAAAAACAAAAGTTTAAATATATTCATTGACCAATCAATCTATATTAATTATGATAAAATGTTTTCAATTTTCAAATGATAATAAAGAAAATCAGCAACTTTATAGAGGTATATTTATATAGCTTTGTTTGCAAATTAATGGCATGCTAATGATTACATTCTATTTAAAAAGTAGGTTTTAACTCTATAAGAAATAAATATTTTAGAATGACACTAAATTGAATTTTACATGGTACCGAAAATTTAAAGAACAACTCCGCCCATGACGAACTAGTCATGGCCGGTCCCAAGCCCGGATAAAGGAGGAGGGTTGCGTTAGGTTGCCAGC
>JBBUKS010008270.1:0-12471 GCA_038050645.1 Hedychium gardnerianum | reverse complement strand
TAGCATGTATGCATCACCATGATGAGTAGGATACAAGTGATCTCATCATCACATATGTCCATCTAAGCAATGTACACAACTACATCTACCAAGACATATGCATGTAATACATGCCACACATGTGAGTATATTCTACTGATCAGAGATGAGTTATAACCTCTAACATGTCATATCACCTACATTACATGTCACCCATGTGCTCACATGTGCATACAATAATGCTGGTCAAGTAGGTACAAGTTATTATCGTACCGCAAGTGCACGGTAATATCGTCAAGTAATAAAAGATATCGAACCCACAAAGATTGTGGACTAAGCACTAGTGATTTGGTGAAGGAAATTAGCTAGACTAATCAAAGTGTGGACTTGTGAACTTAAGAGAGAAAATGTGAGAGATTGCTTATGAGAGAGAGAGAGTTCTAGGTTCAAGTGATGTGAGAAGTGAAGAATTGGAGAGTGATCCTAGGCTTTCGGTTTCACTATGATGTTAGATAATGTCCTTATAACATGATCATCACCTAATTCTTAACATTACTCGTAGGAACTAAGGTAAACTCCTATGTCAAGGTCTTTTAACTTTAGAAAATGAAATATGTGTCGGTGCCCTCTATCACTAAGGGCACAAGTGTTCGGTTGAATGAGAATCCTTTATCACTAAGGATCTCCTGATTATCTAGTCTAGTAGCAACCCTAACATAGAATTAAAACCCTATATCTACATGCATCATTCTCATACACATTTCGTCAAACATGCACAATGCACAATACACATAGTACAAGAGTAACATCTCATAGAAAATAGGAAATTGGCATATCCATAGTTCATACATCATCAACCACATCATAGTTACTCTCTAACCCTAGAATACACAAGATCTACTCCATAGGAAGAGGAAAAAAAACACAAAGACATGAAGGTAAATATTCAAGCCCTAATCAATGAGGAAGAGGGAAAGAATGCTTAGTCGGTTGGAGTCTTGGTCTTCGGGAGTCTTCTCCTTCCTTGGATGATGATGAATCGGAGAAATCTACCTTGAATCGCCAGAGAAATTGCTGAAAGATGAAGTGTGAAGGACCTAGGGTTTTCCCAAGAAGGGAAGAACCACCTCCCTTTGAGAAAGGGAAAAAAAAACCAGTGAGGCACGACCCAGGTCAATCATGGCACACGCCTGTATCTCTGAAACACGGTTGTGTCTTGAGGCCATGATGGTAGGAGGCATGGCTGTGTCTGGGAGACACGGCCCAGTGTTGAGGAAGGACTACCAGGGACACACAGCCGTGTCTATGAGACACGGCCGTGCCTTGAGTCTACCCAGACTAGTCACACGATCGTGTTTAGGAGACACGGTCGTGCCTAGTCTCTCTCCATAGATGACACACGGCCGTGTCTAGGAGACATAACCGTGCCTTGAGCTTCTACTTCTCTTGAGGCACGCCTGAACATGGTCGTGTCTGGGAGACACGCTCACAGTTTTTCCTGGCTTCCTTCTCTGTTGTACGACTTTGCTCTCCGTAGAAGTTCTGTTTAGCTCTGAAATGCATCTTGTAGATGAAAACAAAAGAGGAGAAGATCTCCGAACAATATAGAGTAAAAAGCATGATAATATAATAAAATGAGGTGCGATAATGTAGATCATGTCAATGAAATATAAGAAGATGTGCGTCAAATAATACATAAAATAATATATAATCTACGCACATTAGTTATCTAGATGCTCATGATATTGATAAAGACTAGCAACCTGCTACCTCATCACATCCAATAATTGTCTAAATTTTTCCTCCCTTGCTCACTCCCGGTACTGATGGTCAAAGAAATTAGATACCTAACCCTGGAACTCCTTTGTCCTCCTAAAATGCTCATGTACCTCTTGGTACTGACCCTGAGTCAGAACAACATGTCCTACCTATAGGATTGAGTGCACGTGAGAGGGGAGGTGAATCACGTATTTTTCAAAATCTATCTTTTCTTTTAGAAATCTCGTTCGAAAGCTCGAGTGTGCAGTGGAAACACAAAAACAAATAAAATAGAGAGAGAAGAGCACACGGTCGGTTTACTTGGTTCGCAGCCCCAACGGACTACTACTCCAAGGCCCATGCCCCCATGGGACATTTTCGATGGGAAATCCACAAAAATTCTTTTCCGAAAAACTTTCAGAAAAGCAATCACGTACAAATTGAGGTGTAAGAAAGTGTAACAGGTCTACACTTGTCTTATGCAATAGTAATTCTTTTTACTGTTTTATACACTGCGTGGATGTATATACTCGTGTGGGGTATTTCTGTACATTGGTTGTCATTATGTATTCAGGATATTGTCCGCCGTACAGGAGAGATGCTGTCCGATTTTCGTCGGATAAATATCCTCTCGGGGCGTGACAAGGCTTCTGGGTTTGTCAATATACAACCCAGACTGCTATTGGTGAGGACCATGACCGGATGGGCCAGGAAGTAGGGCCTCAGCCTTCTAGCCGTGAGAGTTAACCCAAAGGCTAACTTTTTCAGATTGGTGTACTGACACTCAACTTCTTTTAGCTAGTAAATGACTGAAAAAATATATGGGGTGTTGTACGTTGTCTTTTTGTCGTAGCAAGACCATGACTACAACTCCATCGGAAGTCGACAGGTACACCCATAACATCTCGCTTGTCACCGGCTTGGAAAGGAGCAGGAGACGAGATAGATATTCTTTTAACTCGGTGAAGGCCTTGTCGCAGTTTCTGTCCCACTCAAACTTGGAAGCCCTCTTCAATACCTTGAAGAATGACAAACTTCAATCGGCAGACCGGGAGATGAATCGAGATAGGGGCGTGATGCGGCTCACCAATCGTTGTGCTTCTTTGAGGTTGCGAGGAGGAGGCATGTTTTGGAGAGCTTGAATCTTCTCAAGATTAGCTTCAATCACTCTTTCGGTCACGACATATCCAAGGAACTTCCCACTCTTGACCCCGAAGAGACATTTATCAAGGTTGAGTTTTAGTCCGTACATTTTCAAAGTGCAACATGTTTCTTCGACATCCGAGATTAGGTCCTCCGCCCGAGTAGTTTTGATTAGGATATCATCTACATATACTTCGATGTTTCTCCCGATTTGAGGTTCGAACACCTGATCCATTAGCCGTTGATAGATTGCTCCTATATTCTTTAGTCCAAATGACATAACAGTATAACAAAAGGTCTCTATCGAGGTAATAAAGCTAATCTTTTCCTGGTCTTGGGTGGCTAGGGGAATCTTTTGGTAACCTTGCTATGCGTCCAACATACATATAAACTCGCATCCAGAGGTGAAGTCCACCAGCTTGTCAATGCGGGGAGAGAGTAACAATCTTTCGGACAAACTTTATAAAGATCTCGAAAGTCGATGCAGACCCTTCATTTTCCAGTCGGCTTGGGGACGAGCACTACATTGGCTAGCCAAGTGGGGAAGTGAACTTCCCGTATGTGCCCCGCTTTTTTCAATCTTTTGATCTCCGTCTGTATCACCTGATCCTGTTTAGGTGAGAAATTTCATTTCTTTTACCAAACGAGCCGAACATTGGAGAGTGTGTTCAGCTGGTGAGCCATCACTTCAGGAGAGACACCCGCGACCTCCTTGGATGACCAGACGAAGACATTGCAGTTGAGTGAAAGACACGCAATTTATTTTTGTTTAACTCTGGACGGAGCTCAATAGCTACCCGGGTGATCCCTTTCGGCCTATCTGGATGGATTTATACATCTTCTTTTTTCTTTGATCGATTGAGATATTGCTACCTCTTGAACATCTTGCACCGAGGTATCCCATAGTCGGGATGTCTTACGAGAATCGGTCTTGATTATGTTGACATAACACTTTCTGGCTGTCAATTGATTTTCTTTTGCTTCTCCGACTCGGTTTCCCACCGGAAACTTGAGCTTCTGATAGAAAGTGGACACTATCACCTGGAATGTGCTTAACGTCGATCTCCCTAGTATAACATTGTAAGTGGAGACCGTATTTACGATGAGGAAGGGTACACATTGCCTTCTCATTGCAGGCTTTTCCCTTACGGAGAGAGAAAAGGTGATTTGTCTCATCGGCTACATCTCATGTCCGGTGAACCCGTATAGGGAGGTGTTCACTGGATGTAATTCCTCCTCTTCGAGTTGCAGTTAGTCGAAAGCGTGTTTGAAGATGATATTAACGGAGCTTCCCGTGTCAACAAACACTCTCTTGAATGTGTAATTGAAGATCCAGGTTTAAATCACCAAGGCATTATCATGGGAAGTCTCTACTCCTTCTAAATCTTTGGGCTCGAAGCTGACAGTGGGGCCTTGTTCACTTCCTCGATTGATGCTAATGTCATAACTTTATAATCTTCACCCGTGGGCCTTTCAGGCACGAGTGAAATCTTCATCTATGGGTCCTCTCAAAATCATGTGAACCGTCCCTCGGAGATCCATTTTGCTTTTACCCTTCTCTACTTTTTTCTCCCGATCCTCTTTTGGCTGGGATCGGGATGAGGATGGAGATTTCCTTTGTGGTGAAGGAGATCGCCGATTTGAGCGATGATTTGGAGGGACATTCCGATCTTAGTGGCGAGGATGTTGATAAGGCTTGGAGGGACCCTCTCACTTGATCAACTCCGGGGGGCCTTTCGTTGATCCACCACTCCTCGTAGTTCCTGAGCATACTATTGATAGTCTCGGGTTGAGTGAGTATCCGACTCATGGAAGATATAATACTGATCTGATACGGGTGCCCCCCGACCCGACTCAAGAAACAAGTTAGGAATGATTTTCACCGTCTGCACAATCTTATCCTCCCTGTGTTTGCGATATTCTTTATTTTGCAAGGGGAGGGAGGAGCCCTGTGATCTGATTAGGTAGGAGTTGTAATCGGAGTCTGAACTTCCTTTCTTTTGGTAGACTAGACTTCTTATACCTGGATATATTTGAGCGTCTGAGCTTGTAATTTGTCAAAAGTAGCTAGAGGTTTCTTGACCAAAATTCTAAAGAACTCTTCATCTATTAAGCCTTGGAGAAGATATTGACTTGCACCTCATGGTTAATAGAGGGAGCGTCCATGATCACCCGACTCAACCATTGAAGATAATCTTTCAACGGTTCTTTAGATTTCTATTTGAGGACAAACAGATCATGAGAAGTCTTCTGATATCGTCAGCTAGCGGCAAAGTGCTGTATGAACATAGTTTTGAACTCCTCGAAAGTATGGATGGAGGAAGCAGGGAGTCGATTGAACCATTTTTGTGCTGGACCCGAAAGCGTCATCAAGAAGACTCAGTATTTGATACCATCTGTGTACTAGTGTAACAAGGAGGAGTTCTCGAACTTGCGTATTTGATCCTCCGGATCAGTGGCCCTGATGTACTCCCCGATTTTTAGTACTCGAAAATGTCGAGGCAATTCATCTCGTAGGATATTTTTGGAGAAAGAGGGACCGGGAGAGGCTCTCGTTCCGCCAAGCATGATGATTTCTCTATTTGGAGGACCTTGATGCGGGATCTTCTCCGAAGATTTTGAGGATGATTCTTGTGCCATGGATAGACCTATTTGGGGAGGACTCACCCCACGAGGTGTTTCCCCAGGCCAAATTGTCGAGAGGCCCGCGTGCGTCCACCTGGAAAAGGCTAGAAGAGAACAATTAGAATGATGGTCAGAGGATTCCCCAGCATAGTCACTCCGATGTTCAAGTCAGTTGAGGTGGAATGAAGCAGATGAACAGTAGCTAGGGTTTGTAGATGCTTATGTACGCGTATCTGTACCTGCAGGAGCAAATGACCTTTTATAGAGTTGTGGACTCCTTCACGTTCTCTACGTGTTCCGGTATTTTCGCCCACGTTATCCCATTTACTCCCATATTTACTTGGAGTAAGACTGCGTTCCTATAGAGTAACGCTCATGTTATCTGCATTTTTTTTGAAGCAACGACTATCGATTCCGGAAGATGCAAAGGGTATTATGAGTGTAATTTTTAGGTAGCCGAGAGTCCTTGGGGTCGAGGGCCATTGGTAGTACGGGAGTCTAAGGAGTTGGGGGTTGTTGGTAGTCGGGGAGTTCCAGGAGTCGGGGTTGTTGGTAGCAGGGGAGTCCTAGGAGTCGGAGACTATTGGTAGCCGAGAATCCTAAGAGACGGGGGTCGTTGGTAGCCAAGGAGTCCTAGGAACCGGGAGCTGTTGGTAGCCGGAGAGTCCTAAGAGTCGGGGGCTATTTGGTAGCCGAGAGCCTCAGAAGCCGGGAGCTATTGATAGCTAAGAGCCCAAGGAGCTGAGGGCTGTTGGTATCCGAGAGCCCCAGGGGCTGGAGGCTGTTGGTAGCCGTGGAGTCCCAGGAGCCGGGGTTGTTGGTAGTCGGAGAGTTCCAATAGTCGGGGGCTATTGATAACCTTCTTTGACTATCACCTCTATTTTTATATTAACTTTCTCACCATGTGATACCTTTTCTGATTACTTCTCGTATCAATAACCTTTCTTGGCTAACCAATTCGCTAGATCTTGAGCAATGAGACACTAGTCATGTTTACTTAAAAAGTGAAAGAGACACTAGTCATGTTTACTTAAAAAATGATAGGATGTTTTTTTATATATAATCTAGATATCTAATTTTTAGCATCTATTAATTCTAAAGATGACGATCTTTAGAAAAAAATTTATTGATCATCAAAATAAATTTGAAAGTATAAATGATTTATTACTTTGCAGAGGGGTTCTCTTTTTACTTAAGTAAATTAATTCTATAATGCACCACAGTTAAAAATTAACTCATAAATATATGATTAATTATGAAAATAGTTTACCATTTGTATTATAACTTAGAGAAAAGATGTCTTGAACAATACAATGAGAGAGTTAAGTTTTATATTTATAACCTCTAACTACCCATAGATTAAGTTGTTTCTAATTAGATTTTTATCCATACAATGTGTAATGATTTTTAATTAGATTAATGAAAAAAAAATTAAGTATAATAATTTTTTACTCTTTAGGTAAGAAGAAAAAATAATTAAAAAATTAGTATTTGTATAGTCTCTCTTTATAAGACAATATAATGAATTGTATTATATATATATATAATTAAAATTAGTGTTTGTATAGTCTGTCTTTATTAGACAATATAATGAATTGTACAAATTACGAGTTATTTATTTCTAGTGGGTCGAGCATCTCTAGGGTTATAGCATGTTAAGACTAAGATTTGATTTTTTTTATTTAATCTTTAAATCCAATTTATATTAACAATCTTTATGTTTAGTTGCAAACTTCTATCTTTAAATGTTAATATTTATTTATTTTTTGATAATTTAGGTGTCCAAATTTTACTCAATTAATTTTGAAAATAAATGATCATTTTCTAATTCAATAAATATTGCTAATTCATTAGTTATTGACAGCTAATGACAGTATGTTGACATCTATAGAATTTAAAAAGCAATATTGCTATAGTCAAAAGTTAATATACTTAACAAAAATAGAAAGTTAATATATAAATATAACATATTTTTTAATCTAATATAACATTAACATATGCCTAGCTCTTGTTAAAATATTAATATGGTAGTCACATGATAACTTGCTAAAAATAATAATTATTGATTTGAATGAGTATAACATACTGATAGTCATCTTAGCAACTTCATTTTTTTCTTTCTATAAAAAAGTAAAACATTTTCTCTACTAAATTCCTTTGTGGTCGAAAGAGGAGTGCTCTCGAAGCAAGAAGAGTTGCTAGGAGTTGTTGAAGGCGAAAATGGGTTGAAGCATCAAATGTAGCAAAAGGTATGAATTTAACTCACAAGTTTATACAAATTATCGTATATTCATCACGTAACATTTTACCAAAAAAAAATTATTTCGATAAGGTAGCTGCAACAGGATAAAAGCTGCTGTTGGATCATCAAACTAAACAAATTTCGATCAGGCGGGTAAGTATAAATTTTATTTTGAATATTTCTTACACTTAAGTGATTTTATAAATTTAAAAAAATGAAACTCTTTTAATATATTTTTTAAACGAATGGCGCCATTTTTTTTTTTCAAATTCTGTACAAATTTATTTATATGACAGTAAAAATGTACTATATATATATATATATATATATATATATATATACTTGCTCATGGTTTCGTCTCGTCCTATACCGCCCGAGCAATTCAGCCCTCCTTCCTCCTCTTCTCCGTCTGAGCTGCAAATCCATCGATCTATCACTTGCCAATTAGAGTCTTTGCCCTCTTGATCGTTTCTCCCGTAAGAAAGACCTTCTGCTTTCAATTTTGTAGTCTTTTTAACAGTAGTATCAGTTTGTTTGAGTCTCATCTTGCTTCCCTTATACAATTTTCATGTTTTCTTTTTCACATTTTGTCAATCCTTAATCAGCTTTCTTTAATGGAGTCTTTGACAACAAAAGGGAAGGTATGATACTCTTCTTACCAGTTCTTTTTTGATTCTAATGGCTATCTATGCTTATTGTTCATATTGAATCAGTGTTACAGTTGCTATTCTTATTCCTCTGAATCAAGGAAATTAGAATCACAGTAGAAACAGGAAGTTCCTGACTTCTCTCATTACAATTCGAGATTACAATCTTGAAATCCCATACGAGTTGATGGAATCGCCGGGTGCTGATTGGAGTCCGGAATCCGAGTTAGAGCTTCAGGAGATGTTATTGGGTACTTTATATTCAATCTTTAGAGCAGCAATTAGGGCCTTTATATCCCATGATTATCCTGACAAAAATGCTTATCTGCAGGTCCTTCTTATAAACTGAAAGCCTCTGACGAATTGAAGAAGCAGAAGACGAGAATCACGAAAGAGATGGTCAATGATGTGATCAGCAAGGCAAACAAGCCGCTCAGTAAAGGCGAGGTCTTGTGGCGCTTGATGCTGCAGCTCGACCTTAATGTTTGCTGTGCCTGTTCTAGGAATCTTGAGCAATCGGGCACTTCTGTTACCTCTCAAATCGAGTCGCAATTGGACGCGAAGAGTCTTATATCTGCAATCAATGAGCAAATTGCCGAGCATTCGAGCGAACCTAGCCGCGAGAGCACTCGACAAAATGCTTCAGAGGACTCGCAGCTTCGCATGAAATGCGTGCTCGAGAAGGAACTGGAAGAGTGGAACGATTGGGCTACGCAAAAGGTGATGCAGGCCGCCGAGAGGTTGGGCAAGGACAGGGAGGAGCTTCGATTACTAAGACTACAAAGGCAGAATCGTCAATTTGTGGAAGAGCTTAGAAGGCAGCATGCCAGTCTGAAGGAAGGAAACATAGCCCTAGCTAAGGGTCTTAAAGATAAGACTCGCACAATGGAAACGTTGAATAAAGAACTGAGGATGGAACTGAAAGATGTAGAACTGCACGCTGCAGAAGTGGAAGCGAATTGTGAAAAAGCTTCAAGAAGGATGGAGGAGAACCTCAAAAAGTTACAATCATCTGAAGAAGAAAAGCTCTTGTTTAAAGATGAACTTGCAGCTGAAAAGCGTCGCTTTTATCAATTGCAACAGCAATTTGAGCAAGCCAGGGATCTTCATGATAATACGAAGGTAAATTTATGAAGTCTATTCGAACATCTGAAAAAAAATGCTTCTCTCATTCTGCCTGCTAATGCAACTTATTGCAGTCCGAGTGGAAGAAAGAAGAGAAGTTGAAGAACGAGGCTCTTGAAGTGGCCAAGGCTGAACGAAAGGAGCTGGAGCAGATCGAGATGTCGGCAAAATCACAAGAAAATGCATTAAAAATTGAAGCGGAAAATAATTTGCAGAGATGCAAAAATGATATCCTTCAGCTAAAGAATCAGATTGCACAGCTAAAATTAGTCCAAAGTTCATCATCCAACATTTGTCTTTCTGAGGAGGAATCGAAGTCTGAATTAAAGCGTCAATGGGAATGTGTGATGTGCCTATCTGAAATTGTGTCCGTCGTCTTGCTTCCTTGCGCCCACCAAGTTTTTTGCAGACAATGCAATGAGCTTCATGAGCAAAAGGGCTTGAAAGAGTGCCCTTCTTGCAGGACTCCTATCCAGCGAAGAGTCATTGTTCGATCAGCTGATGATCCTTAGCATGATCTCTTTGTTTGCTTGGCTGAAGTTTCAGAATAAATTGCTCCTGGAGATACTGCTTTCTGAACCCTCATTCATCTAATGACTGTTAACTAGTTGATTGTTAGTATGAGTTTGTTTCAGAATAAACCAGGAGGAACATGCTTGTGAACTTTTGTTTACTTGGAAGACGAGGGAAATGCCTTGTTGAGGCTTCCTATCTCGAAAAATACCTCGTCAAGGGTATACAACATCTCATTCGTCACTCTCTCCCTTCTCACACTTGCTTTGCTCTATAATATCTCGTGGAAACTCATTTGCATCAATCTTTGCCTTAAAACCATTGATCAGATCCTATGAGTTCTCTTTTCATTCTCGTTCTTCGCCCACTCTAGCTTTGTCAATTTTTTAGGTTTGACTGATGGTCTTAGACCCTTCATAATCAATCCAAAATAAGATCCTAAAAACCTCTTGAGTATTTACTATGCTCTCAAATCTTAATTTTTAACTATTTAGATAATATATTATGGAATGCTAGGGGAGCTAGTCCCGGGACGAGCATTTCGCCTTTTTATTATTATTATAATGTCCTTAAGAGAGAACATCTTCCGAAACATTTGTTCATAATATACATGCTTGTGCAACAATATAAAGTAATCATGATGCCTTATAACTTTCAATGTGGGACTAAAATTCCTATACACAATGAAGTCTTTATCATCCACCTTTTCCATTTTCATTCACATTTCCAACATAATTTTAGTACAAATTCATTGTTGTATTCATGTATATCATATTCACTCAACAACAATATCAATATATTCTTTAAAATTTACAATTTTGGGCTGGTGAGACTCGGGAGGCTCTTAGGAATGCATTGCTTTTGATTTGGGTTGATTCTGATATGTCTAAGGTCATTATGAGTTTTGGCCAAAACTCACTAATAGTCGTATAGTGTTCAGATTTTAAAATTTTAGGCATGGTTGGATTCAAGAGAATCTCGGTAATATATTGGTGTCGTTGTTGAGTGAATATGATGTCTAAGTTCAATAGGCAATTTGTATCAAAATTAAATAAAACTATCTAAATTTCATAAACTCATAGCATGTTATTTAAGCTGTGGAATTAAATTTGAGAGCGTAATGAAACTCAAGAGACTTATAGGAATGCATTGGTTCTTATTTGAGTTGATTTTGATATGTTTAAAGTCATTAATTGGCTTTTATCAAAATTTATTAATGATCGTATAATGTTCAGATTTTTAAAATTTTATATATGGTCAAAGTCAGGAGAGTCTTAAAAATACATTGATGTTGTTATTGAGTAAATATAATATATCTAAGTCAAATAATAAATTTATATGTCAATTTATTCAAAGTTATATATAAATTTTAGAAATTTAAAACATCCTATGTAAGATGTAAACCAAGGTTAAAGGGAAGGCTCCTAAAAGTATTAAAACTTATCAAATTTGAAAACCATTGTATTCTCTGATAGTAATATTGTTTTAAAAAATATTTTTTCAAGAGTGAGAAGGGCTTTCAAATCATTATAAAGTTGGTTTATTTTTAAAAATTTTAAATGTACTTTAGTCCATGGATGAGTTAGAAAAGCATTGGTGCATATGCAGGGGTATTTTTGAAGAAAAAAATAAGTAGTTTGGTAAATATGAAAATATGAGGCGTGATTTGAATATTAGCAAAAGTCAGGGATGTAATTAAATAAAATGTCGAAAAAGTTATGATCATATTGAATAAATTTTAAGTTAAGTTTGATAGACAATTTGGTTGTCGAAGCAATGGTGGAGTCAACTCTGGTGATTTACCCGTGTTGATTTGGAGTGATTTGGAGCTATGAACCATGAGTGTTGACGTAGATGACGACGCCCCAGGCTAATTTCCTTTTTATCTCATATTTTTTCTTTCTACGCATTAAATTTTCTTCTCAAAGTTATTGGGCCCCCAACTCGGGTTACAGCCCGGGTAGTCATCGACGTGGCTTTGCCCTTGTGTCAGAGATACAAGAAATAAAGTCTTAACGAAAATTATAATTGAAACAATTCAGACTTATATAGTGAGATGACTTGAATTGATAATTTCAAACCATCGATTTGAGTTGATTAGGCTAAATTATTGAGACGTCGTTGGTCGACTATTGAGAGCTCCCGAGTGCTTGCTTCCTGAGCTGAAGTAGGAGGCAAAATGCCGAATTCCGAATCGAGAAGGTGAGAGTTTGAGAGAAAGTATTTTTGAAGAAAGAGGAGTTGTCATTGATAGCCATCACTCACTAAGCAAGAAGAGTTACTAGAGGAGCTGTTGAGCTGTTGAAGGATGAAAAAGGATTAAAGCATCAAAAGGTATGAATTTAACTCACAAATTATATAACATGATAATTTGTCATATATATTTATCACGTAACATTTGAATAATTTTCTTTTTATTTCTACAAAATAACGATGTAT
>JBBUKS010008259.1:0-12471 GCA_038050645.1 Hedychium gardnerianum | reverse complement strand
ATGTATGATATGCACCGTAGGTCGATGCACACGTGTATGATGTGTATCATAGGTGCCCACCCTATAAGAGTTTATACCATCTCATCCATTTCTAGGTTTTCAATCAAGGTGTCTTATAGAGTTTGCAAGATGGTTGTGAAATTTATCTTTATTTATTTAGTTTGAATTCTAAGGATTAATTAACATTTGAGTTGGACTCAAGTTTAACAGTTAATCAACTAAGTGAACATTTCATGTTTCATCTTCGAGGCTATGGCGAGGCACAGGGGCCTTCTTGGTTATCAGAGCAACGATCACTTTCTAAGACAAAGCTGATTCGTGAAATTGAACACTTAGCAGATTAATTGAGAAACTCTGGTCTAACTAATCAGGATATGGCGAGATAGCTTTGGCTTGTTCCACATAGCTAAGTAAACTAAATAAGATACTCCTTATCTTATTGACTACTTAGACTAGATTTTCCTAACGTACTATCATCTCGCCTCACCCTATGTTGAAGTGTCAATCAAGCCTATTGTCCTTATCTAACCGTTCTAAATTAAGCAATAATAGAAAATGCATTAATGGAAATTAAACAAGCAATCAATCTATCTATCTGACAATAAAAACATTTTTTAGATTAGCTCCCCCTCGAACATGGCTTGGTCTATCTAACACATGTACATGATCTAGAGTGATTCAATAATGGTTTGGTTTGACTTGATTACTCAAATCTATTTTTCGAACTCATGCTTGGATTCTAGGTTTATTTTGATTTTGCTAATGATATGAAAGACTTATTCTGATAGGATTTTGTCTTGTATCCAAGACTTATTCGGTTGTACACAGCTCGTTAAGACCCAAGAAGCATATCAAGTCCCTTGGATCCAATAGCGAACTTTTCAATCGAACCTTTAAGTTTAGTAACTTGATCTTTCATATTGAAATTCTCTTCCTCAAGTTGTTGGATTTGTGTTGAGGTTCCAACCTAAACCTGATCAACTACTAAGCTTGGGTTAGTCTGCACCTTAAGGAGTTTCACTTCCTGTAGTAGCGACTTGACCTGGTCATTGGACTTTTCTAATTTTTGAGTCAAATAAGAAATAACACTGAATAACTTAGTTTTTTCAGATGATCTTATAGTGGGGTTAGCCCTTCGGAAATGGATATGGATCCGTGGCTTGACTCAAACTCAACTTTCAATTCGGACTCGGTCTTGAACTCGGACTTGGTTCTAGTCATCATCGCTAAGTGACTGCGTTGTTCTTCTTCTTCGAAGGAAGATGATAGGTCATCCCACATCGTCTTTAGAGCTTTCTTTGTCTTTTTTCTCTTCTTCTTCAGTTTTGGACATTCAGCCTTGAAGTGTCCCTTTTGTTAGCACTCATAACAAGTAGATTCAGCCTTCCATGCAGGTGTTTGATTTTGTCTATCCTTCTTGTTCCAAATCACCTTTTTGATTTCTTTTGACCTTTCTTCTTTTTCATCAACTTTCAGACGAGGTTGACTAGTTTAGCGGTGGTTTCATCATCGTCGTCAGATTCGGACTCCTCCACTGTGGTTCAGCTCTTATTCTTTGCTTGTTCTCCTTTCTTTGTCCTGCAAAAAGGGCTATACCCTTCTTAGCTTGGCTCGTGTTAGTCTGCTCATGGAGTTCAAGTTCAAAAAAGAGTTGATCTAATTTAACTTTGGACAAGTCCTAAGAGACCTTGTAAGCATCGACTATCAATGCCCACAAATTATTTCTCAGGAAAGCTCTTATGGCATACCTGATGACGTCTCGATTATCCATCGTTTTCCCTATTGCATGTAATCCATTGAGAATATTTTGGAGATGAACGTGGAGTTGACTTGCGGACTCTCCTTCCTGCATGGTTATATTATATAAATTATTCAAAAGGAGATCTCTCTTACTTACTTTTGTGTCAGATGTTCCTTCATGGAGCTTGATCAGCTTGTTCCATAAGTCCTGAGCGTTGATGAAGGGGCCGACGTGATTTAGCTCTTCCTTCGTTAAGTCGCACTGTAGAGTTTGTGTGGCTTTGGCATCAACTTTTATCTTCCTCTTCATATGCGGGTCCCAGTTCTCGCATCCCATTGGTGCTCCATTACCATCGAAAGGTAGCGAGAACCTGGTCCGGATAGAGATTCACATGTTCACCTGAGTCTTCAGGTGGTACTCCATGCGACTCTTCCAGTAGTCGAAGTTGTCTCTGGTGAAGAGAAGGGGACGAGTGATACTTTAGCCCTCTTGGTGTGCCATTTAAGACCTTGCACACAGTACACAGAAACGAGATTCCAAGACTTGGTCTTGGATTAGTAGTGTGGGAAAAAATGTACCTAAAAAAAATTGCTCGCGTGGTGTTGCACTAACTTTGAGAAATAAATGAGAAGACTGAAAGTTTATTAGAAGTGGTAATTGCACCAATTCCGATGAAGAATGAAAGAAAAAAAATCATACAAAAAAGGCTCGTTTGGTGGTTGCACCAATTTTGAGCACCCCGTTCTGATACCAATTATTGGATCGAGAAAAATACTAGAGAGGGGATGAATAGTGTGCTTCATACACATTTAAAACTCATTAGTAAATATAGAGTAAATGTGGCGGAAAAGACTAAAGACAAGAATAGAGAGCGACTCGATGGTTTTATTGGTTTGCAGCCTCGTGGCTACTACTCAAAGGCCCGCAGTCAGTTTGACTACTTTCATTAGCCAATCACTATCAATTCATTTCTTTTACAATGAATGGAGTTTGGCAGCAACTTTACCAACCCTTAGAATGATAAGTACAAAGAGAGCAAACAAGTTTGTAATGAGAACAACAAGCGTTACCAAGATGCTAGGCTCATTTGAGCTTGTAGCGGCGTCGCGATGTTGTTGCATCATTGTAGCTTGAGCGTAGCAGTGTTTTGATGCCGTATGAGCATAGAATGAAGCGTGGATCCATTGTACTCAGAATCTGGTCGTGACATTCTTTTATAACATTATCCAGGTGTTTGGATCGGTATAGGGTGCCTCCAGCAACCCCTATCCGATCCGACATCCATGCTGACTCAGCCAAACCAAGCGTCTGGATCCCATTGAGGCACCTAGCAAGCTGACATGGCAGCTTCTTGCCAAGGCTCTATCTACATCGTGTTTATCCCTTTCCAAGCACCTGAATGTCATAGAAGCATCTGGATCTCAAGGCACTTGAACACAATTAGGGTACCTAGAACTATTAAAGGCGCCTGAACCTCATTAGGGCGTCTACACCCATCCAACTTAGTTTCCTACATCACAATGTTAGCATAGTAGATATACAATATATTAAGTATGATCAGCAGCTCTCCAAGCTGTCTTGTCTCAACTTCAGGTCTCCCATGAAATCTTAGGTTGGACCTATGCCTACTGCTCTCTTTACGAGAGCATGTTCTCACCACTCCATTCTGGAGAGTTTACCTAATGTCAAACATTGGTCCGCCTGACTTGTTTGGACTTTAGTCAATCGATCTTGACCCTCAGGACTTTTTGCTAGTCCCTCTAACTAAGAATTTCTTGCCTAGCCTTAACCAAGGCTTTCCTTGCCTAACCTCAACTAGGACTTTCCAGCAAGCTTGATCAACATGTTAGAACACCACAAGACTTAACTTTGACCCTTTTCTAACATCAAAACTTAAGTTCGATCATATGACGCTTCTTGCACCAACAGAACATGCACGAACGGAGTAGCAAAGGAGGGGTCAATGAGAGAATTTGGTACTGAGCCTTGGATCCCGAGGCTTCTTTTATAGCCTCTAACCGATCAACTTAACATCAGTTCAACCAATTGTTCTATTAGTCGACTTGATCCTAATCATTTTTTGCTTTCTCCGATCCGATCAGATCAATCCTACAAAATTTGCTTGTCCGTCCGACTGGTCCTTTTGATCAAGCGACTGGATCCCAGAACTTCCTTTATTATTTGATTCGATCTCATTCGATCTGCTCTTTCCATATCTATTTGGTTGACTGATCTTCCTGATCAGTCAACTAAACCTTTACTTCCTTGTCTGCTGGATCTGAATCTGATCTGTGCCTATTTGCTCAGATCGATCGACCGAACCACCATATTTGGTCGACTGAATCCTTTGGTCAACCAAAGTCTTTATTTTTCTATAAAATAAACTTAGAACAATAATGATCCTGCAAAATAGAGTTGGAAATATATATGTATGCATGAATCAAACTGACAGTTAAGACTTTCTAATCTTGAATTAGAAATATAAACATATGCATCAATCAAACTGATAGTTAAGACTTTTTGATCTCAACTTAGAAACCTTCGTTGGTTTCTTCAGTCGAATTAATGCTTAAGGTTGTCCCAACTAGGATAGGTCCTCACTGCCTTCCAAGATTGAAAGGTCTCTCAAGGATGTAATTTAACTTACCCACCAAACATTTGGTCCAACTGAACTGTTTGGACTTCTTCTTTTGCTTAGTGTCCGATTGACCCAATCCACTAAGACTTTCCTATAACACCAAGTTAGTACAATCATATAGAAATAGTGTACTTCGGTCATTCAAATACGCTAGGTTCGGTCACACTTGCTTAGAGTTCACTTCTCCAAGACTTCTTACTACCTATGGTTCACTCCCTTAGGATCTTTCTCTTGCTTGGAGGTCACTCCTCCAAGACTTCTTACTACCTAAGGTTCATTTCCTTAGGATTTTTCTCTTGATTGGAGTTCACTCCTTCAAAACTTATTACTACCTAAGGTTTACTCCCTTGAGATTTTCCTCTTGTCAAGCATCCAGTCACCCTTGACTTGCTTGGGCTTTACCTTTGCCAAACATCCTATCAACCTTGACCTGCCTAAACTTTTTCCTTCTCACTTGACTTGGTCTACCTTGATCAGACTCCATTAAACATATTATTAAATAAAAATCAAAACCTTGGAGGTTGATTGTACCAATAGTCTCCCCCTTCTATGTTTGACAATATGTTTAAATTATTATAATTACTTAATCCAACTTAATAGGTCTTATGCAACAATTGAAAGGATTAGGATTTCTAACTTAAACCCTTCTTCTCCCCCTTTGGCATACATCAAAAAGAGAAATTGATCTAATTGTTTTGATTCCTAAGAAACTCCTTAGCTTTTACACCAACAATCATTTAACTACTTAGTCAAAAGGACAAAATATGTTTAGAGTTTCAAAGTATTTCAAAATTAAAATAATTTCAACTTTTCAATTTAATTTTGAGAAACCCCATTTCAAACATAATTTCAAAATTATTTTCAAGCTTTATTTCCAAAGATAGTTTCAAAAATTTTCAAATCAAATATTTTTCAAGGCATTTTCAAAATATCTTTTTGAAAATCATCACTTAACTTTTCAATCTTTTTCAAGAACTTTTGAAAAGATATCAATTTCAAATTTATTTTCAAAGTAATTTTGAAGACCCTTTTTCAAAAATAACTTTCAAGATATTTTAAAAATAAATTCTTTGTTGGAAACATGTATTTGCAAAATATGAATTTCAAAGAATTTTGCAAAGTAATTTTCATAGAACAATTTCAAAGAGATAAAAATAATGTTTAAACACATTTTCAAAGTGAAAGTTTCAAATATATTTTTAAACATAATTTCGAAGATGTCTAAAATATTTTGAAAAATAATTTTCTAAGATAATCTTGAAGATATAATATTTTGAAAATATTTTCAAAAGCATGATTTTGAAGAATATTTTCAAATGTATTTTGAAACCTAAAAAATCTTTGAATAATTTTGAGAAGAAAAATAAATTAAGTTGAAACTATCTTTTCACAAATTTTGAAGTTAAAATTTTCAAAATCTTTTTCAACATGTTTTGAAGATAAAAGTTTCAAAAATATTTTATTTTGAGCACCTTGTAAAGTTATGACTTTCAATAGGTTCTTCCCCCTTAACTTGACACATCCTTAAGATATCCTTGTTAACCATAAGGACATTCATATGTTTCTAGGAGTTTAGGAGATCATTGTTGACTTTAAGGATTTAGATTCTAGGTGTTGGTCAACAATAAAAATATGTACGAATTTTGAAAAAAATATACATATAATACACCCAATCAAACATTAAACATCAATATGTGAATTATTATTTTGAAATTATTTTTAATAAAATAATCCAATCAATTTTGAAAAACTTTTCAAAGTATTTTTAATTAATTAACATAGTATCTCACTCATTCTAAATTTTCAAACATGGTAACCTAATGAGTTTTGAGAGATACTTAATTTAATCAATTAACATGATTTGTCTAAGGTAGTTTAATTTGTGTTAGATTCAAACTTAGCTTTGGATCTACCAAGCAAGTGTTTTTAGAATAAACTTCCAGGTTATGGTGAGTCACAATGGATATCATTAAAGTAATCACGTGTCCAAGAAAAAGTTTTCCGAAAATATCTCACCCAACAAACATAATACTAAGTTTTGGTCTAACTAGTTCAGATTGGACTAAGATAACTTCAGCTAGATTCACTAAGTTAAACACATATGATTCAACTTAGACATGCATTCGACATAGCTTTCTTAGCCTACTATCATCTCAATCTTTTCTAATATCGTTGATCAAGATAAAACCCCTTTTCCCTATATTTGCTCGATCTATCCATTCTAAGCATAAAGTAAACATGATCACAACTTTGGTATTGTTTATCTACATAGTAAACATGATCTTCAAGAATCCAAAAAAAATTATTTCCTATTTTGTTGATTAGAGATGATTTTGGAACCTATGTTTGAACTCTTGTGTTAACATTTCTATTTATTGAAGATATGTATGTTATATGTTGAGTGTTAGACTTGTATCCGAGTCCAGATTTATTATACACAGTCCTGTGAGTTCCAAGTATCATATTTAGGTACTTGGAGTCTGAAGTGAACTTTTCTAACATTCCCTTAAGTTCTTCAGCTTGACCTTTCAAGAGAGAATTCTCTTCCTTAAGTTTTTGGACTTGAGTAGAAGTTCCTTCTTGAACTTGGTTAGCCGAAGAACTTAGGTTGATCTCCCCCTTAAGGTCTTTTACTTCCTTAAGAAGGAATCTAAACCATTCATCGGATTTAGCTAACTTCGAAGTTAAGAAGGTTATGATAGCATACAATTTATCAATTAAGGGAGAGGTTACCTCTTCTTCTTTATCATCTAAGCCGGATATGGATCCATGGCTTGACTAGGACTCAGACTCAGATTCGGGTTCAGACTCATGTTTGGTTACTTTTTCATTTTCCATTAGAGTCATGAAGCTCATTTGGTTTGGTTCCTCCGTGTCCAACTCTTCCAAAATTGCTTCGTTGTCCTGCATTTTATTGTTAGATAATTTATTTAAATTAATATTGCTTTTTGTTTCCTTTGAAACATTGATTCCCTCGTGAAGATTTACCAACTTGTCCCAAAGTTCCTTAGCGTTGTTGTAGGCTCTGACTCGATCAAGTTCTTCCTTTGTCAATCCACACTAAAGGGTGCATGTGGCCTGAGCATTGTCTTGAGCCTTCCTTTTATTGTCGAAGGTCCACCTTTCCATTTCTAGAGGTTCTTCGAATTTTTTGACCGATAGTATAAAACCTTTCTTGATGTTGATCCATATGTTGATTTCCATCTTTAAAAATTGCTCCATCTGCCTCTTCTAAAAATGAAAATTTTAATTATCGAAGAGTGGTGGGCGAGAGGTACTGAACCCTTCTTGTTGATCTATTGGATTCTTGCAAAGATAAACTTTTAAAAAAAATCTATGACTTTTTATGGTCTTGGGCAGTATTCCAAAACTTTTTATGGATCATTTAAAGAAAAGAAAAAAAGATTTTTCAAAAACTCGAAAGAGTGATTAAACTTATTTAGAGCAACCTTGCTTTGATATCAATTGTAGGACCAGATCATGCGATCGAGGGGGAGGGGTGAATATGCTCATTAAAAACTTCTTTTCTTCTTTTACGAAAACCAAATAGAGACGCAGCAAAAAACTAAAAAAAGAACTCGGGCGGTTATTTGGTTCACAATCCAATGATTGTTACTCCAAGGCCTACGATCCCATGGACTATTTTTGAATGGGCAGTCCACTAATATTCTCCTTTCGAAAAACATTTGAAAGAGGAGAGAATCATGCAAAGAATGAAGAGAATAGTTACAAGCTACTATCTCGTTAATTTAAATGCAGGTAATAAATATACCGATAACGTAGGATGTAGAATTTCGTCATAGGTTGTCAAAGAGCATCTCGATGTAGCAGTAGCAGAACTTGCACGAACTGAGCAACAGAGAAGGAGGGATCAATGAGAGAATTTAGTACTGAGCCTCGGATCTTGAGTTTTCTTTTATAGACTCTATTTGGTCGACTTAACATCTAGTCCACTAATCATCCTATTAGTCGATTGGATCCTAATCTTTCCTTGCTTGCTTGCTTCGATCCAATCAGATCAATTATGCAAAATTAGTTTGTTCGATCGACTAATCCTCCTGATCAGGTGACTGGATCCCAAAACTTGCTTTACTATTTGATGTGATCTCATCCAATTTGCTCTTTCCATATGTGTCTGGTCAACTGATCCTCCTGATCAGTTGACTAAATCTTTATTTCCTTCTTTGTTGGATCCAAATTTGATATGTACCTATGTGCTCGGATCGGTAGACCGAACCACCATATTCGGTCAACTAAACCCTTACATCAACCAAAGTCTTTATTTTTCTATAAAACAAAGTGAGCATAATAACAACAATAATGATCTTGTAAAATAAAGATAGAAATATAAACTTATGCATGAATCAAACTAATAGTTAAGACTATCTAATCACTATTGGTGCAATCATGCCCCGAAAGTTTCAATGATTGAAAATTATTTAAGTATAGGCTAATACGTTGGATCTAACTTAAGTTACAAGTGTGCAGGATGAAAGAAGTCCAAGAAGGTCAGGGACCGGATTCTTGACAAGAAGAAATCCATGATGGTTGGAAAACCAGATGCAAGGCAAGAGAAGACCAAGAAGGTCGATGACCTGATTCTTAGCACGAAGACCCAGAGATGAGGAATCTCCAGGCGCAAAGTCCATGGAAAGATTAAGGACCGGATTTTTGGCATGAAGACCTGGAGATGAGGAAGCTCCTGGCACAAAGTTCAGAGAACATAAGGTTCATCTGGCATGAGGTATTTGTGATCAAGTAAAATATCAAAAGGGAGTGTGTGCTCAAATGTTTAGGGTGAAAACTCTATTTTAGGGTTCACCATGAGCTAAAACCCAAAACCCAGATTTCAGGTTTTAGAAAAAAATGTATCAATCGATTGACACGAAGGGCTAATCGATCGGTAATTAATTTTGAGCACACAGAAAGCTCTGGGATCGATTGGCTGATCAATTGGGAAACTACCGATCGATCGGCTAATCGATTGAGAGGTCCTCTTTGTGAAGAACAAAAAGTTCTAGAATCAATTAGTGGATCGATTGCCCATGGTAATCGATTGGCTGATCGATTGGGAAGTATCCTTTGCGAGAACAGAAAGTTCGCTAATTGATTCACTGATCGATTGGGCCACTACCAATCGATTGTTGCAATCCATTGGGAGATCTTATTGCAAGAACATAAAGTTCCAAAATCTATTTGCCAATCGATTGGGACACAGCCAATCGATTGATATAATCGATTGAGAGGTTTTCTTTGTAAAAATTGAAGGCTCCCAAATCGATTGACTAATCAATTAGGGTAGTCAATTGATTGGTAATGAACACCAATCGATTGGGATTCAAAATTGGATAATCTCAGCCATCGATCTAGAGTCAGTGGCTGTTCAACTGATAGTTAGACAAGCAGTAATCGATTGGAGAGTTTTCCCAATTGATTGGTGGTAATTAAAAAGCAGAGAAACAACTCGATTCTGAAGCATTTAAAAAGGGATTAAGGCACGAAGCTAAACTACTATTCTATTGCCATTCTTCTGCTCATCTCAGTTCCAAGATCTCATCCTCAAAATCTTCAAGCAATCAAGAGAAGGAGAACCAAGCCAAAACTTGTAATCTTTTCTTTTTCTTCTTCTCATTGTTGCTACTTTGAGAGCACTGTTATAAAAGGTTTCTCCACCTTCGGTGTTATTCTGAGAAGGAGAGTTCACTGTTGGTGTGACCCTTGGATTAGTCACCTCAAGGAAGTGGAGACCAAGTAAATCAAGGTGTTAGCGTTGTGGTGCGCTCAACTTCAAATATCTATTGCAAAATAAGAATTGAAGCGAGCTATTCACCCCCCTCCTCTAGCTCTATCAGTCCTAACAAGTGGTATTAGAGCAAGGTTGCTTCAGAGGACTTACATCCAAGGGAGAAAAAGTTTTGAGCTGCAAAGATGTCTTTAAAAGAGGGCCACAACACTACTTGACCACTCTACTATGAAGGAAACAACTTTGCTTACTAGAAGAGTCTTCAAGGAGAACTACCTCATGACTGAAATTGATAATTGGTTCTCTTTGACTGAGGGATTTGTTGTACCAACTCAAGATGGAAGAATCCTGGAATATTCAAAATGGTATGCTGATCAAAAGTGTAAGGCACAAGCAAATGTTAAGGCTACTGTAACCCTTCAATGCAGACCGAGTTTGGAGCAACTAAACAAAGTTCGTCCATTCAAGAGTACCAAGGAATTATGGGACAAGCTCATTGAATTGAATGAAGACACAAAGGACTCAAGAATCACAAAGAGAGACCTTCTTGAAAATCAAATTCAAAATTTTGTAATGAAGGAAGGAGAAACAATAAGTCAACTACATGGGAGGTTCAAGGAAATTCTAAATGGTCTCCATTCGGTTGGAGAAAGTGTTGAGAACCGGGACCTCATCATGTATGCACTCAAATCCTTCCCAAGAAACTCACTATGGTCATCAATGGTTGATGCCTATAAGGTTTCAAGGGACTTGTCCATTGTTAAACTAGTTGTCCATTGTTAAGCTAGATGAATTATTTTGTGAACTAGAATTGCATGAATAAGCTAATGCAAGTCATAAGGAGAAAGGTATATCTTTGGTTGCACGACAAAGGAGCAAGAAGAAAAACAAAGAGAAGAAGAAGGAGAAGAAGGAAGAGTCCTCCTCCGAATCTGAACAAGTTAGTGATAGTGACGAGGAGCTATCATCAAATGAGATGGAAAACTTTGTTCAGAAGATGATGAGACGCTTTAGGAGGTTCAACAAGAAGGATGTCAAAAAAATGTTTAGTGACAACAAAAGAAGGGGTCTCCAGTAAGATCAAAATTGAAATCTAATGCAATTTGCTTCGAGTGCAATAGGAAATGGCACTTCAAAGTCGACTATCCGAAGCTGAAGAAACAAGATGATAAGTCAAATAAAAAGAAGGCTTTGAAGGCTACATGGGATGATTCTGTTGGTGCAGTTTGCACTAATAGTCTAATCCTAGGTTTTGATATATGACAACAGGTTAAAACTAGACTGTTATTATTTAACAAGTTGAGCTAAGTGTGCAGGGTTAACTAACTTGATGGATCTAGAGGGCCAGACATCAGGCTGAAGTCCATATGTGCGATTCTGGAAGGAAGTCCAGTTGGGTCAGAGAGGACCAGACAGTTGACGGGAAGTTCAGTCGGGTCAGGGAGGACCAGATGATTGGCTGAAGTCTGGATGTGCGATTCTGGCAGGAAGACTTGGTGGGTCGGAGATTAGACATCGAGGAGGTTACTCGACAATTGGTAAGTAAGGTAAGCATTAGAGGAGAGAGATCTAGTGAGGACGAGTTACAGTTGGAACTTAGGCGTTGATCTAGCTTAGGTCCAACCTAGAAATCTCAGCTGAGATCAGACTAGACCAAGACTATGTCTAAGTCATATTTATCATACATTTATTGTATATGCTAACTCCGTTGTTGCAGGTATTTTGTACTAATGTGTTTTGCAGGAGTTAAAGCCTCGGTGTGATGGAGGCGTCTCGAAATGCTGGAGGCCTCTCAGCGCTGGAGGCGCCTCGGACGGCTGGGGGTGCCTCAGCGCTGGAGGCGCCTCGGAGTGCTGGGGGCGCCTCAGCGCTGGAGGTGCCTTGGATGGCTGGAGGCGCCTCAGGGCCTGGATAAGCGCTGTTGACGCGCAGAGCTGATAGAGGCGCCTCAGGGCCTGGATAAACGTTGTTGACGTGCAAAGTTGATGGAGGCACCCTAGAGTACTTGAAGGCATCTCGGAGTGGATAAGTAGCGGGTTTATCGAATCCGATCAACCTCTATGGAGGCGCCCCCAATGGGCTATATTAGAGCTTCTCGACCAACAGCCAAAGACAACTCTTCCAAACGCTATTTTGACCTCATACTTCTGCCCCGGAGCTCCAAAACTATTGTACTACAATCCTGCTGCATTGAATTGACGCCGAAAGCATCTACTGCAGCAAAATCTTCACCAACACACGAACTCATGACTCATCTTTTGTGTTGGTAATGTTTATTATTATTGTAATTCATTTCTGTAATTGCACAGGGAAGTGTAGGGTTGTTACACTTCCCTCATATTGTACTCG